>SJYC01050545.1:0-37808 GCA_006408675.1 Madoqua kirkii | reverse complement strand
AAGAGGCCTTTTAGCTCCTCTTCACTTTCTGCCATAAGGGTGGTGTCATCTGCATATGTGAGGTTATTGATATTTCTCCTGGCAATCTTGATTCCAGCTTGTGCTTCCTCCAGCCGAGCGTTTCTCATGATGTACTCTGCATATAAGTTAAATAAGCAGGGTGACAATATACAGCCTTGACGTACTTCTTTTCCTATTTAGAACCAGTCTGTTGTTCCATGTCCAGTTCTAACTGTTCCTTCCTGACCTGCATACAGATTTCTCAAGAGGCAGGTTAGATGGTCTGGTATCCCATCTCTTTCAGAATTTTCCACAGTTGATTGTGATCCACACAGTCAAAGGCTTTGGCATAGTCAATAAAGCAGAAATAGATGTTTTTCTGGAACTCTCTTGCTTTTTCAATGATTCAGCAGATGTTGGCAACTTGATCTCTGGTTCCTCTGCCTTTTCTAAAACCAGCTTGAACATCAGGGAGTTCACGGTTCACATATTGCTGAAGCCTGGCTTGGAGAATTTTGAGTATTACTTTACTCGCATGTGAGATGAGTGCAATTGTGCGGTAGTTTGAGCATTCTTTGGCATTGCCTTTCTTTGGGATTGGAATGAAAACTGACCTTTTCCAGTCCTGTGTCCACTGCTGAGTTTTCCAAATTTGGTGGCATATCGAGTGCAGCACTTTCACAGCATCATCTTTCAGGATTTGAAACAGCTCAACTGGAATTCCATCACCTCCACTAGCTTTAGACACCTGAAATCCTTGACTGGGCCTTGGGGTTGTCACTGAGGATTGATTTGGATTCATTTTTAAAAACAGCTAATTGCCTGTGGGCCTTGAGGCTTTCTGAATGCCGTGCAAGTCAGACAAGCTGCAGAAATAGACTGGGTGCTGGGGCAGCTCCCAGAGGCACCACGACCCTCACCCATACCCTGGGCAGGGTGCGTGTCCATCACAGTTGTCACACACTTACCCTCTCAAGTGACTTTACACTGAGGACCTGTCAGCACCCTGAGCTTGGAAACATATGCTGATGAAACACCTCTTTTATCAGTTTCATATGCTGGCCTTCTGGAGAAGACTGGCTGAAAACGAGATTCTACTGAAAAGTCCATTTGAAAATGGCAGCCTTGATTCCTCACACTGTTCATGGGGTTCTCCAGGCAAGAATACTGAAGTGGTTTGCCATTCCCTTCTCCAGTGGTGATCGACAGGGAAGCCTGGCATGCTGCAGTCCATGGGGTCACAGAGCTGGACACAGCTGGGTGCCTGAACTGACTCCTCACAGCTGCCCTGGAAGGCTGGGCAAGAGCTGATGTCCTCTTTGGGGCTTGTCAAAGTCATACAGAAGACAGAGGAAGGTGGGATGCAAACCCCGGCTCAATGGGCAGACTCCCCAGAATTCCTCATCCAAGACGTCTTGCTCCTTGCTCACATTTGCTGAGCCCCCGTTCTCCCCACCCCACTGTCTCAGGCTTACATATCCACTCCCTCCCCAGAGAGAGCCTAGAAGTCCAGGCCCTCGGAGGCAGACAGCTTTCCCTTCCTTCCAAGGCTCTTTGGATACCCCTATACGGTGTCTGCCAGTAGCAGCTGGGGCAGGCTGGGCGAGGCCAGGGCAGCTGGTGCCTCTCAGCACCGCCTGGCACGGGAGGCCGTGCTAGGTTTGCCTAGAGGACGAATCTGGAGGCTGGAGCAGAGGTCACGGCCCAGGGACGTGTCTGCAGCGCCACCTTGTGGTGGCAAAGGCACTCCTGCTACACTGCCTCTGGTGAGGTCATCCTTTCCCTTTAGGTTCAGCGGACGAACTTAGTGAGCCGGTAATTATGATGTATGGATGGCACCACCAACTCAATGGGCATGAGTCTGAGCAAACGCCAGGAGACAGTGAAGGATAGGGAAGCCTGGCGTTCTGCAGTCCATGGGGTCACAAAGAGTCGGACACCACTTAGCATCGGAACAACTGTGTACCGAGCACCAGGCAGGCCAGGCACTGAAAATGGACTTGGGCTGAGAAGATCTAGGGGACAGCACTCCACGCAGACAAAATGGCAAGTGCAAAAGCTCTGAGATGGGAAGGGTTTGGCCGTGACCCAGGAGGAGCAAAAGGGTCAAAAGGGGTGGAGAGGGAGGGGAAGTGCATGGGGTAGGTGGCCAGGTCTCAAAGGGCATTTTAGGCCGTGTTTACAAGTTTGAGTTTGTTTCTGAGCGTGCTGGGAACCACGGGATACGATGTGGTTGTAGGCAGCAGTGAGGAGGACAGGCTGCAAGGTAAAAACAGGCAAGCTGGAGGAGGCTGCTGGAACCCGGGCAGGACATATGATGGTTCATTCACCATGGGGTGGGTGTGTTTGGGGACGGGGAGACGTGGCTGGATTTTAGAACTGACAAGAACCATGGACAGATTGGATGGGGCTGTAAGAAAAGCAGGTGATCTAGGATGACCCCAGGGCTCTGTTATGAGCACCCGAGGGACGGTGGGGTCCTTTCTTTTGAAGGGAAGACTGAGGAGGAACAGGTGGAGGGAGACCAGGAGCCTCTGGGTAGGTCAAGGCAGAGCTGGCGAGGGGGCGAGAGGAGGCACTGAGTCTGCAGCTCGGGGCAGAGGGTGAGGCCAAGACACGGGGAGGAAGTTGCTGGGGTATGGATGGCGCTCCAGGCATGGAGCTGGCCACCTGCTGACCCTGTGGCTTCTGATATTTAGAGTTCGGGGGGACAGAAGGAACAGCCAGGGAGGAAGGCAAACCTGGAGCTGGTGGGGAGAGGGTTTCAAGGAGGCCGGAGTGGGCAACTGGGCCGAATGCTGCTCAGAAGTCAAGAAGTTGAGCTTGAGACTGACTCAGGTTGATGTGGCTACACCAAGGGAGTCTCCAGGGTGACCCTGTGAAGGTGGCTGCAGTGGACGGTGGAAGTCTGAGGGGGCCTGTGGAAGTTCACTACACAGGGAGCAGATGAGTGGTGGTAGCTGGGGAGCTGTGAGGACTGTTACTTTCTAGGATGGACGATCTTATGGTATATTTTGGGCTGACAGAATGATCTTGTGGAGAGGGACTGATGACCCAGGAGAGAGAATCTCAGGGGCATTTCCCAGGTGCATGGGGACAGGATGGGTACCCTCGGGGAGGGATTGGGTTATTGGAGGCAGGGAGGCTGAAAGAGAGGGCCCTGGAGTTGGGCTGTCTGGGTCCAAATCTTGGCTCTACCACTGACAAGAATGGAATTAGAACGAGTCGTTTCTGCTCTCTGGACTTCGGCTTCCTCACCTGTAAAATACAGGTGGTGATGAGAGTAATAGCTGGCACCTACGGCGGCTTGCTTCCCTGTTGGCTCAGCTGGTAAAGAATCTGCCTGCACTGTGGGACACTTGGGTTCATTGCCTGGCTTGTGAAGATCTCCTGGAGAAGGGAAAGGCTACCCACTCCAGTACTCTGGCCTGGAGAATTCCATGGACTGTATAGTCCACGGGGTCGCAAAGAGCTGGACGTGACTGAGCGACTTCCACTTAACTTTTCATGGCTGCTAGCTCCGTGCCAGGCACTGTTTTAAGCATTTCACAAGTTTTAACTCAGTGTCTTCACCTCAGGGTAAGGGAGGGACTGGGCCTAGCTGGGGGGACCTGCCAAAGAAGGTGTGGTGTGGGACCATGCAGGAGCAGCAACTGGTTCTCAGAAGTGCTGGTGAATTCTTCCTGGTGGAGGTGATAGCTGACTGGGGCCTGGAAGAATGGATGGGAGTTTGTGAGGCAGAGAAGAGAGGAAAGGAAAGGCTTGGCTTGCCCAAACACCCCAGGCAAAGGCCTGTGGTGTTCCCCAGTCTGGAAATCATTACTGAGATCCACAAGTCTGGTGTTTTGGGCAGATGGGGAAACTGAGGCCCCAAGCAAGGAGGAGCCTAGCAAGTCTGGTGGGTTTGGTACTGGCTACCAGCTCAAAACTCTGATCTCAGCTTTGGGTACCACCACTTGCTCTAGCCACAATCCAGAGGCCTTGGAAGGCTCTAGGGTGGGCTCCTAGGGCGATCTGAGCTTGGTCTAGCAGTTCTTCAGAGACCTGGACTCGGGGGCATGCTCCAGCCTTCAACAGACCTGGGTCAGACCCCAGGAAAACAGCCATGCTCTTCCGCCCCAAGCAACACGGCCCTGCTGACTTCCAGCCCATTCTGTTCCCCACAGCCCCCAAGCCCCACCCCACTGGGACTGGGACTCAGCCTGGAGTACAGGCAGGAGTGGCTGCCCCTCCCCAGCCTGGAGGCCCCCGCAGCCTGGGAGCTGCAAGAGGCTGGGCCGGGTGCGCCGCCCCTCCGGGTCCAGGTGTCGGCCAGCTCGGCAGGGAGGCTGTGCTGAAGCGAGACACTGAGGAGGGCGCAGAGAGGGCTGGCTGGGGGGCTGTGGGCACCCACCTTCAAACCTGTCTTCCATTTCCTCTGCTGCTCAGCCCCACCTCTGGCTGACAGCTTTCCTGGATTAGGTGCTGATATCAGGAGCTGCCAACTGGGCTGCTGTGGCGCAGCTGCTGGGAAGTGTGTGGGGCTGTCTGGTTGCTGGGTATAATCAAGGAAGGGGGCATGTGTCCAGCTTTGGGGGATTTGCCCTCCAGGGAGGTGGGCGGGAGGGAGCCCTGTGTTAGGCACGTGAACATTATCTATGCGGCACGTCCTTGCTGTACAGAGAGGGAACTGGCTCATGGGGTGGGGCCTGGGAACCCTGGCTGGATCCCACATCACCCAGTGGACACCCCCTCACCCCCACCCTGCCCGCTGCTCGTGGCTGAGGGCCGCCAGGCCCCAGAGGTTCACAGCCCCGTCGGTCAGCACCCTCTGCAGCACTGCCACAGTGGCAGCACCCACGCTGTGCGAGGGTGGGGCCCATTCTATAGATAAAAACCAGAAGCCCAGACAGGGGACGTGACTTGCCCAAAGTCACACCCCAAACTGATGCCAGGCACTGTTTTAAGCATTTCACAAGTTTTAACTCAGTGTCTTCACCTCAGGGTAAGGGAGGGACTGGGCCTAGCTGGGGGGACCTGCCAAAGAAGGTGTGGTGTGGGACCATGCAGGAGCAGCAACTGGTTCTCAGAAGTGCTGGTGAATTCTTCCTGGTGGAGGTGATAGCTGACTGGGGCCTGGAAGAATGGATGGGAGTTTGTGAGGCAGAGAAGAGAGGAAAGGAAAGGCTTGGCTTGCCCAAACACCCCAGGCAAAGGCCTGTGGTGTTCCCCAGTCTGGAAATCATTACTGAGATCCACAAGTCTGGTGTTTTGGGCAGATGGGGAAACTGAGGCCCCAAGCAAGGAGGAGCCTAGCAAGTCTGGTGGGTTTGGTACTGGCTACCAGCTCAAAACTCTGATCTCAGCTTTGGGTACCACCACTTGCTCTAGCCACAACCCAGAGGCCTTGGAAGGCTCTAGGGTGGGCTCCTAGGGCGATCTGAGCTTGGTCTAGCAGTTCTTCAGAGACCTGGACTCGGGGGCATGCTCCAGCCTTCAACAGACCTGGGTCAGACCCCAGGAAAACAGCCATGCTCTTCCGCCCCAAGCAACACGGCCCTGCTGACTTCCAGCCCATTCTGTTCCCCACAGCCCCCAAGCCCCACCCCACTGGGACTGGGACTCAGCCTGGAGTACAGGCAGGAGTGGCTGCCCCTCCCCAGCCTGGAGGCCCCCGCAGCCTGGGAGCTGCAAGAGGCTGGGCCGGGTGCGCCGCCCTCCGGGTCCAGGTGTCGGCCAGCTCGGCAGGGAGGCTGTGCTGAAGCGAGACACTGAGGAGGGCGCAGAGAGGGCTGGCTGGGGGGCTGTGGGCACCCACCTTCAAACCTGTCTTCCATTTCCTCTGCTGCTCAGCCCCACCTCTGGCTGACAGCTTTCCTGGATTAGGTGCTGATATCAGGAGCTGCCAACTGGGCTGCTGTGGCGCAGCTGCTGGGAAGTGTGTGGGGCTGTCTGGTTGCTGGGTATAATCAAGGAAGGGGGCATGTGTCCAGCTTTGGGGGATTTGCCCTCCAGGGAGGTGGGCGGGAGGGAGCCCTGTGTTAGGCACGTGAACATTATCTATGCGGCACGTCCTTGCTGTACAGAGAGGGAACTGGCTCATGGGGTGGGGCCTGGGAACCCTGGCTGGATCCCACATCACCCAGTGGACACCCCCTCACCCCCACCCTGCCCGCTGCTCGTGGCTGAGGGCCGCCAGGCCCCAGAGGTTCACAGCCCCGTCGGTCAGCACCCTCTGCAGCACTGCCACAGTGGCAGCACCCACGCTGTGCGAGGGTGGGGCCCATTCTATAGATAAAAACCAGAAGCCCAGACAGGGGACGTGACTTGCCCAAAGTCACACCCCAAACTGGTGATGGAGGCGGACTTGAACCTGGGAGTAACTCCAAGCCTGTGTTCTTACCTGCCACATGCTCGCCAGACCACAGCCCCTGTACTTCCTGAGACCACAAGAATTTCCACTCTGGGTGAGAGCATTTTCACCCAGAGCAGAAAACAGCGATCACAACAGATCTTCTCCAGAGACCTCAAGGGCGCAAATCTTAGGGAAGGGCTTCATAGGCCCATCTGGGTCACATGTTCATTCCTTGACCAATCAGCTGTGCCCAGGGCTGCATGTGTACTAAGTTGCCAAGTCGTGTCCGATTCTTTGCAACCCTATGGGCTATAGCCCATCAGTTTCCTCTGTCCATGGGATTCTCTAGGCAAGAATACTGGAGTGGGTTGCCGTGCTCTCCTCCAGGGAATCTTCTCCACCCAGAGATCTGACCCGTGTCTCTCAGGTCTGTCTCCTGCATTAGCAGGTGGATTCATTACCACTAGCACCACCTGGGTCAGCTAACCATGTGGGGAGCCCCTGGATGCCACAAGGTGGTTCAGGGGTGGGGCAGGCCTGCACAAGGCCTTTGCCTGAAGATGTGACCCTGGGCCAAAGGATCTGTTTGAGTTATATCTGCCCCTTGGGCCTCTTGGCATCTTATTCCCAACCTCAGCAACAGGAGGCTGCGGTGGCAGGCTCTCACACACCCTGGGCCCTCTTGTAACTGCTTCCCTGTGTCCACCCCTTCGGCCAGCTGGTTGGGTCACATCTATCCGGGGAACTGAGATATGTGGATGGGGTCAGAAGCTGCCCGTGGACTTGGCTTTGTGACCAACTTGTGTGGCAGCCTTGGGGGCAGGTCACATCCCTTTATCCTCTGGTCTCAGCTTAAACGCCACCCACAAAGAGATCTTCCCTGACCCTCCAATATAAATGGTCTTTCCCAGATTCCCCAGTCTCCTCAGCCGCACCACTTACTGCAATCTGTCATTCTCTTTTTCCTGTGTAATGTTTGTCTTTCCAAGCAGATTGTGAAGGCTGGAGGCAGGGCTGACACAAAATAGACATTTAATAAATATTTGCTGAATGACGTCTCTCTAAACTTTGGTTTCCACATCTGTGTGGAGTTGTGGTGGGGGAACAACATTCCCACTGTGAAGTTTAAATAAGATAGTGCCTCAAAGCACTCAGCCCATGCTCACAGTCCTGGGAGCAGGGAGGAGGGGAAGGCTGAGCTGAAAGGCTCTGTAAGTCGTCAGGAATGGGAAGACCTGAGGAGCTGGTGGAAAGATGGGAGTAAGTGACACTCACTGCCCTGAGCCCAAGGCCAAGGACAGTCTAGGAAGCTGAATCTGAAAAGTTGAGACCCACTCTGGGCTTGGACTTTAGCCCTGCTGCTTTGGTTTGGGGGCCTATCACTTTGCTTTTCTGAGCTTCAGTGTTTCTTGTAAAATGGCCATTTTAAAAAAGTTCACCTTGCCGGCCCATCTTCAAACTCCAAACGCAGGTTTTTCCCTCTTAGAGATGAAATGATTACTGGTCCATAAAACCACAGGAGCACGAACAGCACGCAGCATGGGAAGCAGGGGAGAACGGCCATGGCTGCACACAGGCAGCACCAGCTCCGGCACGCACACACAGGGACGGAGCAGACGCAGCATCGAGAGTGGGTGGAGACGCGGGAAGGGGGTGGAGCACGGCCAAGGGTGGGACACCCTGTTCTGCCCCCACCCCAGGAGCGAGGGACCTGGGGACACCAATGCTAAGTGGCTCGGCCCGACAGTTCTGGTGCCCAGCAGACAGCTGCACCGTGTTTAACCTTGTCTTTTAACTCTGACGGTCTCATGGTATAGACAGAAAATGTAGCAAAGGGAAACAAGGAAAACCTCGAGAATTCCCCCCACGAGCACCGTTTGCACGTGGCCGTCGAAGACTCCCTGCCTGGGGACACTTCTCAGAACAGTTCCCTGGCGTTCCAACCGGCTGTGCCACACTTTCATTTGTTCTAACTGCTGAGGACGATACTGGGGCCAGTACTCGTCCCTTCTCAGTGAACTGTGTGGCTAAGGGGGCAGGAATTACTTCCACCTGACACATGAGGAAACAGGCACAGACTGGCTAGGGCAGCTTGGCCTTGATGTGAGAAGGAGGACAGAAAAGACAGCCCAGCGATTCTCGTCTCAAAATATTTAATTTTGTTTGAAAAGGATACATTCCCGGCTTCCCTCCCGCCACGTCACTCGGGCCCACCAGCAGTGGTACACTCGCACGCACACACGCACATAAGGCCAGTGGGCTACGCTCCGCGTCTGCCCCCCCGCCGGCTGGGGAGAAGGGGTTTGCGCCGTGCTTCCTTCCCCAACACGGGTGAAGGAGAGAGGGGCCTGCTGGAATGCCAGCTCCTGGGGGAGGGCACAGAGCCCCACACACTCTGCCACATCACATGCACTTAGAAAAATAAAGCCAAGTGGTGCTCTGGCATCCCCGACACTGTAAGACAGCAATATCCACCTGGAAGTCATCTTTGCCATTTTCTAGAAAAATTTATTGCACTTAATTAACAGATGTTAAAGGAGCTCTGGGGTGGTGGGGCTTTGCCATGAAAACCAGGGGGCTTTGAGCCCTTTGCTCCCAGGGTCCCGGATAGAAGCTGCCCAGCACAGAGCGGCCCTTGTCAGCTGGCCACTTCGCCTGCTACCCCACCTCTGCCTGGAGGACTGCAGACGCTGCCTGCCAGCGCCACAGCAGGTCCCCCCTGACCAGGGCAACGCTTACCCAGAGTCAAGGGTCACTGCTATGTGCCTTCCCCAACCTCAGGCCCCAGAGAGGCAAACCTTTCGCCTTGGGCCAGGGTAAGAGTTACCTGGGTCCTCCACAAGACTGCTGGCCACTATGAAAGCTCTTCCTAAATATATATATATTCTATGTCTAGATACACATTTATTATATGCATATTCTTGCAACATTCCAGCTCATTCATGATTTGTCTGTTTGGAGGTTGCAACTGAGGCGAAAGGGGGCGCTCAGGAAGGGATGCCTGTCCCAGCTCGCTGCAAGCCCGGGGAAAGCCACTCACACTGGCATCTCTGGCTCTGGTGCTTTGCAGAGGATGTCAAAGACGTGAGGACAGGAGCCTCAGTTCTTGGCCGTCAGCCCTAAGATGGAGAGGGCCCGGCAGGGAGTCAAGGAGACTCCCAATTCCACGAAGGAAACTGAGGAGGCACCACCTCTCCTCCAAGGACTAAGAAGACACGCTTACCTGAGCACCCTTTTCCCCTGCATGTCAATCTCCACGGACCTCTCCTTTCCATCCCTGCTGGACTCCTGACTCAAAGGGGCTCTTCTAGAAGGGGCCAGCAGCCACGCTCTTTCCAAGTGAGCACTTTGGGAAGGAACCAGACACCCACTGCCTGGTTGGGGAGGGAGGGCTGCGGGGTTGGGAGAGGTGCAAGGGGAGGGCACCCAGACAGGCAGAAGGTGGCACAGAGAGAAGAGACAGCAGGCCATCACCCCACCTTCTGGGGTCGGAGAGTGGACACCACCCAGAAACTAAATGTCCATCCCTTAGAGGGGAGGGGGAAACCCAAGAAAACACAAACCATACACTTTCTGGCCAAAGAAAATGAAGAGCTTTTAAGCTGGTGGCTCTTCTCCCAATAACAAAATGAGAAGTGCCCTCTGGGTGGGCGGCCAGACCGGAGTGAGAGTGCCCGGCGGGCGAGCTGCCCAGGGCAGGACACGGACACGCTGGACGCAACTGCCCTGCTGTGGTTATAAGAGTGGAAAGTGTTAACATGGTTTTCATAGAACCGCGAAGTCAAAGTCGGGGGGGAGGAGGGGCACCGACGTCCCTCGGCCTTGGGGACCTTTGTCAAGTCCCCCAGAGAGGCGGGGGTGCAGGTCCCTGGAGGGCCGTGTGTTCACCTGGCGTGTGGTCCACGGCCAGTGGATGGCTTCCCCTGCTCTTAACATCTGTCATAAAAAGTCTTTAGGGGTCAAGGCCCAGGACTCGGAGCCACCACTTTAAATAAAACCAGTGGTGAATGTGACAAAAGTGTGCCTGTCACCTCTGACCCCTCCTTATCACAGGCTGCCCGCCCTGAGCAAATAAATACACCCATCTCCAGGTGCCCGGCTGACCACAGCAAGCAGAGCGTTCTGCGGATGTCCGTAACGAGTCTTCCGGGCAGAACCGAAGGACGAGTCCAGCCGGACATGAGAGGAAGGAGCGGCTGAGAGGTGGGCCCCTCCACCCACACCTTGGCCAGGCCTGCACAGCTGGCCGTCTCCTAGGACCCGGATGGAGGGGTTTCTAGCCTATGTCCAAGTCTCAGGAGCCTGTTCTTCCGTATGAAGGGGGCCGGTGATCAGGGCCCTGCCCAGGGACGCCCTCTAGGCTGCTCACACGTGGGTGGATCCTGAAGTGAGAACCGGGAAGCCCTCTTCTGCTTTTCGGGGAGAGCGGGCTCAGGCATGGCCCACATGAAAAAGCAGAGCAAGAAAGAACGGGAGCTTCTAGAGAAACATGCCCGGCTCTCCACCCACGGTGTTGGGGGAGGGTGGGAGGGGGCCGTGGAGGCCAGTTATCTGAACACCATGCAGAAGATGTGTCCCTGCTCCAGGAAGTTAAGCTCCCGGATGAGGGGACTTTTCCGTTAAAATCCAAGATCTGAGCTTGGTCACTGGGTGAAGAAAAACAGCAGGCCCAGAAGCCCAGTCTGGTGGGACAAAGGAGACTCAGGCAGCCTCCACAAGTGCCCCGGAGAAGAGCAGATGAGCACGGTGACCAGGGCGCAGAGACCGCCGCCCTGGGAGTCTCTCCCAGCAGTGGGTGGGACGCACAGGGAGCCCCTCACCAGGGCCTCCTCCTCCCAGGCCTCGAGCCACAGGGAAAAGGGGTGAGGGAACCAGGAACGGCTGGGTGACTTCTGCTGTAGGCCCAGATGCCAAGGTGATCCCCGGCTGTGTAGAGACCATGCCCCCATGGCCTGGTGCCCACATGGACGCTACAGAGGAGCTGGCGTGTGTCTTTCCACCTCTGAGGAAGATGGGAACAGAGGCTTCTCGCTCTAAGCCTTTCTGGGGAGGATGACAGACCCGCCCTTCCGGGAAACGCGCCCAGCTACCTGAGAAGACGTACGGGCGACAGCCGTCACCACTCATTCTGCAGACGAGGGCCCGGCCCGGCCCAGGATGGAGAGAGAGAGGGTCGAGGAAGCCGGGCCCCCGGGAGAGGAGAGCCCGTGCTCCAGGGGTCCCCTTCTGGGCCAGTTGAGACAGCCAAGGACAGAGACGAAGGCTGATTCACCGCCTCATAGATTCTCTCGAGTCCCGCCAGGGAGGAGGCCGGCCCCCAGGGAAGTCGCCGCACTGGTCATGTGTGATAATGAAGCTTGAACGTGAAGGCTCCGGGACAGGTGCGCCGCCATGCGCCCACGACGAGTCATAAGTCTCCACGTGGGGGTGGGTTTCGGGGGCCCCAAGCAGAGGTCTGAAGTGAGGCAGCGCCCCGGCGGGGGCGCGTGTTACAAGGGCCCGTACTTGGTCTCATACTTGGAAACGATGGTCTTGCACTTGCCCACCTCCTTGCGCAGCTCCGCCACCTCCGTCCGCAGGGCCGTGTTCTCCTTCTCCAGGAAGGCTGCCCGGATGGTGTCTGATTCTCCTTCAGGCGCCGGGCGTCCCGGGACCGCTTAGCCGCCACATTGTTCTTCTTACGTCTCGTCCAGTACTTCTCGTCCTGTGGGGAAAGCTCTTTGGTGGGTCTCAACTCTTTCCCAAGAGAGAACCCACCCCACCCCTCCAGCCAGCACTCCACCCCACACACACTGATTCCTCTTTTAACCCACATGGTGCAGCTGGGACCTGGGGACTCCCAGGGGTCCAGCCCTGACACCCAGGGAGCGTTATCCACAGACCCCACAGAATCCAAGTGGGACCACTGGTGGAAGGACGGGCCTTCCTCTTACCAATGGTCTCTCTCTGCTGCTCCGACATACGGCACTGTCTGTACTCCTGCCTCACTTAGGCTGTGGCTAAGGGTCTGTACCCTGGCTCCAGTTCCCGGAGTTCACATCTTGGTTCTGCCACTTTCTAGCAGTGGAACCGAGCAAGTTCCTTAACCTCACGATGTCTCCCCACCTCGTCTTTATAATGGGGGGTAATTACAGTAACTACGTCACAGAGCTGCCTGAGAATTAGAAGAGTTAATATGTACAAGGTGCTTATACCAATGCCTGGCTTACAGTAAGGACCCCATAAAGGTTTACCATTTTCATCTTTATTATTGTAAAAGCCTCAAAACCTCTCAAGAGGCAGGTATGGTTATTCCCATTTTACAGATGAGGAACCTGAGGTCTGCCTGACTCTAAAGCTTAGGTGAAAAGTCCCTTTTCTGAGTTTTTCACAGTGGGGAAGGGAAAAACTACAAAATCCTCCTCTCCTCCCAGTCCCGTTGCAAAGAGCCAACTCAGTGGAAAAGACCCTGATGATGGGAAAGGTCAAGGGCAAGAGGAGAAGGGGACACCAGAGGATGAGATGGTTGGATGGCATCATCGACTTAACGGACCTGAGTTTGAGCAAGCTCCGGGAGTTAGTGAAGGACAGGGAAGCCTGGTGTGCTGCAGTCCATGGGGTCGCAAAGAGTCGGACACAACTTAGTGACTGAACAACAACTCCCATCCCAGCTCCTATAAAACCATCAGCTTGAAGGCTGCTGGCTCATCCCTGGCATGGCAATGTACAGCTATCTTTTGTCCTTCAAAGTGAGGGCTTGTTCAATCCTGGTTTCTGTGGCCGACTGAGCTCTTGCCCAAGGGCTGGGCTGAAGCCAGGGAAGTGGGAGCACAGGCAGAGCCGGCAACCAGAATGGAAAGAGACGCTGCAGGGAGTCAAGCTGGGGCCAAACACCACCCAAAGGCCTTTCTCTCAACTGCTGCAGGATGCACGCCTTTCTCGATGTGTCCCCAAGGAGGGTGGGCCCTCCCAGGGAAAGTGAACGGAAATTGGGGAAAGCCCCTTGACCCCTGAGCCCACACTGCACCTTCACTACTGCAGATGTACCAAGTTACCTTCTGCTCATCAGGGACAAAGACCTTCTTGGCTTTTTTGATCATAGGCTGGGGCTTCAGGTCCTCCTCAGCAAACTTGTGCTTCCGAGGGTTGAAGAGCTCCCCGCCGGGCACGCTGGACAGGACCAGGTCGGCAGGGTCAGGATTGAAGTTCACATCTACCTCCACGCAATTGGGGTCGATGGGACTGGGGGTCTCCCTCTCCTTTTCCAGGGAGGATTCTGAAAGACAGAGAGGCAGGTGGTCCTGAAAAAGCCTAGACTCACTGAACAGCCAAGGCTTACGTCACATACCCAGACACCTACTTGAATCTCAAGGTCACAGAAGCTACTGCTGCTTGGAAGGAAGAAATACTCTAAGAGTAGCACTGGCCCCCCACAAGCCAGATTGGCATATGTGATTCAATTCAACAATGCAAACATGGAAAGAATTCTTTCCTTTAGGAACAAAATGCTCAAAAGGAAACAGGGGCCTTCAAAAAAGACAAAATTTTCCAATTGTTTTTCCCCCCAGAAATGTTAAGCAAAACATTAAATCATTATACCCCCTTAACTTCCTGTGGTTTCAAGTTCTCAAGTAATGAGAAACAGCTGAATCTCACCAGGAACTATAATGGTTTAGGGACACAGACTGAATAATGAATGGCTTCCATTTCTGAATCCCTTGAGACGAATCAGTGGCTGTGCTCATTCAGGCTCATGACACCTCTGAAAGGGAGATGGCTGTTAACCTTATTTTACAGATGAGGAAACCAAGGCTTGGAGAAATGACAAGGTTTTCCTAGGGTCACATGGATGGTAAATAAACTAAAATTTAAGTCTGGTCAAAAAACCAAAAAGAAAAACCCTGTTCAAATCTTATGTGTTATTAGGGACAAGTTATTTTTTTAAAATCTATACTTTTGGCCTACTTGCTCAATGCTGTTTATAAGAGAACACAAAATAATTATTCAGTCAATAGATACATTATTAAACATCTACTATATGCCAAGGACTGTCCTGGCAAAGACAAAGCAGTGAACAAAACAAAAATCCTTGCCTTCATGGAATGGTATCCTATGGGGAAGGGTGACGCTACATAAGATAAATTACAAACATCCATACAGAAGTGTCGGACGCCATGTGGATGTTCGGGAGGACATTTCAGGAGGAGTGAACAGCAAGTGCATGGTCTGTGCACAGGCAAGTGCTGGAGACTTGAGAAGAGCAGAGGCCATTGTGCCGGGGTGACTAAGGGGGAGGAGTGACAGGACGGGGGCAGAAAGCGCAGGACCTTTAGTCCCGGTAAGGCAGCGGCTCTCAGGTCGGGACACGCTTGTCCTGCAGGGGACACGAGACCCTGTTGGGGTGGAGGGGTGTGTTCCACTGGCATCTGGTGGGTGGAGGCCGTGGATGCTGCTAACCACGCTGCAGTGCAAGGGCAGCCCTTCCCCAACCCCAGCAAAAGCTATCTGGTCCGGACGTCAACAGGGCCACTGATTCTGACTCTCCCCTGAGGTGAGAGAAGTCACTGCAGGGCTCTGAGCAGAGGTGTGACACGATCAGACATAAGCTTTACCTGGATCGTGCATATAAACTACTTGTATCCTACCAGACAGGTTAATTACAAACAGGGCTAGTGTCAGAGGAGTGAATGGCCAGGGACCAACATGGTAACTACAGGAATAAGCAACCAACAGCCGAGGTACCAAAGACTGGCAACTAGACCTCCCCTGTACTGCTGGTGGGAGTATAAATGGCAACATCTACAAAAAGCTGACTGGGTGCAACTCAGCTTCCCTTCCAGGGAGTATTCTGAAAGACAGAGAGGCAGGTGGTCCTGAAACAATCCAGAGTGAGTCTAGGCGCAAGTCAGAATCCTTCCCATCAAACACTGAGTATCCGATGACTCAGCTGCTCTACTCCTCGGAAAATGCCCAACAGAAAATGCATACAAAGACTCACAAAATACGAATTAAAAAAAACAAAACAAAACACAAATGTTCATGGCAGTGCTATCAGGCATGGCCCCAACCTGGAAACATCTCTTGTGTCCATCCACTAAAAAGTGGGTAAAAACTGTGGTGTGGTCATGCAATACAACTTGGAGGGACTTCCTTGGCTGTCCAGTGGTTAGACTCTGTGCTTCCACCGCAGGGGGCACAGGTTCGATCCCTGGTGTGGGAACTAAGATCCCAAATGCTGCATAGTGAGGCAAAATAAAACATGGAAAACCATTCAGCAACAAAACATGAATACAGCTCTGCTACAGGCAATAACATGGATGATTTTCACAAACAGAGTTGAGGAAAGAAGCTAATCACAAAAGAATACATACTACTTATGTCTTTTCTACAGAGGAACTGAAAAATGAACCGTTTCATTTCTGCCACATGTATAACTTTTCAGTGTAAATCTACTTTATTTGTATCATGGTTTTTCTGTCACAGGAGTAGTCCATAAATATGTTCTATAAATCTATTTTTGGTCACTGATGCCCACATGATTTATATGTTACTATAAAGCTAGCTATAGGAAGCTATAAATGTGAACGTGTAAATGTAACTAACTTATAATCACTTAAAAAAGAAGAGAACGTAATATACAGCTCCATTTACAGAATGTTCATCTATAAACAAAATGCATCTCTGGTGATGGAAATGAGGATGGTGATTACCTCCAGGGAGTGAGTGGGGTCAGGAGGAACTTCCAAAATACTGACAATGTTCTCTGTTCTGACTAGGGGGTAGTCACATGGGTGGGCTCACTCTGAAGATTCATCGAGTGGTACACTTATGATATGGGCACCTCTGGATGCCATACTTCATTAAGGTTTACGTAAACACAAAATCAGAGGGAAATTCCATCTGGGTGGCCTCAGGTATAAGAATAGGGCTCATTTCCAGCTCTGTCCCCTACCCACACATGGAACCAGCCTTTCAGGACAACCTGACCAGCACAAAAATGAGCTACCTTCAGACAAGAATTCAGCTGGAATCAGCTAAAGCCTCTGAAGCTGAATGGTTTACAGCAAAGAAACGAGGAACAGAGGAGCATGTTTAAAGGCAGTAGAGGGATATAACCAGAAAATCCAGCATGTGTGACACTCAACAGGACAAACAATTCAGCTTCCTCAACAAACAAACTGCAAAGAAATAAAAAGGAAAGGAGACCCCACAGACTACAAGAGATTTAAGACACATAATTAAGTGAAATATGTGGGTCTCATTTGGCTCCTGATTCAAGCAAACTGTAAAACAGTAACATTTATGAGACAACTTTTTGAAAACTTGAATGCTGGTGGATTTACTGTCAACTTCAGATGTAAAACTGGTATTTCTGTTCTTAAAAAATCTTTATACTTTACATATACATTTGATTCAAAATAATCAGAGTTAGAGGAATGAAAGAGGTTATAGAAAACAAGACTGGTTATGAGCTAATTACTGCAGACGCTGAGTGACGGGTACTGGAGGTTCATTATAGCAGCCCTTCATTTTCACATCTGAACATTTTTCCACTATAAAAAGAAAAAAATAGAGCATGAGAATTCCTTGGGCGCAGGTGTCCTGGGTTCCACACCAGCTCCTGGGGTCTTTCCCAGGAGACATCAGCCTATATGCCGTGAACTGAGCCTGTGAAAAGCTTCACAGAGCCCCTGAAACAGGGACCATGCCCACTCTGATGGGTTCATGACCCAGGGGCATGAAAACCAACCAACTGGAGGTAAAACAGAAAAAGGACAAGAGGATGAAGCAGGAATCCCAAAGATGGTATTGGTCCTGGCAGTGGAAATGCCTTCCTAAAAAGGCAGACATCCTGGGTTCAAGCGCTGCCTACACTTCCCATCAGCTGTGTTACCCTGGCCAAGTGACCTAACATCTGAGTTTCCTCACCTATAAATTGGGGATAACAGAGGACTTCCCTGGTGGTCCAGTGGCTAAGGCTCTACACTGCCAATGCCTGGGTTTGATCCCTGGTCAAGGAACTAGATCCCACATGCTGCAATTAAAGAGTTCACGTGCCGCAACCAAGACCCAGTGCAGCTAAATAAATAAAATAAGATGGGGATAAAAGTATCAGTCTCATAAGGAGGTTTTGTGAGGATTATGTGTTAGTGCCTGGCACAGAATAAATGTTAAATAAATGTCTGCTGTTGTTATTATTATTGCTTGAGCTTCCTAAGAATCTGAGGCAAAGTGCACACGGCAGCAGAGAGCAGTACTGTGGAGAGGCAGGATGGCACTGCTATCCTGAGAAGCCTCCGACTGGGACTGCTCACTCCACTGGGCTGACCATCTGCAGCAACCAAAGACAGGAAGGCTCTGGCTGCCGCTGAGGGGATGGCTATTTTTATCTCCAGCCGTGGGGGACTGTGCTGAAGGGTGGGGGAGCAGAGGGCTTCTGCTCACGGTAGGTCCAATGGGACCATGCAGCCCCCGGGAAGTGGATCTCCTTGGATGAGGCAGGTGGCCCTGCCCAAAGGCTCATCACCAACCTGTGCTGGACACGGTTCCGAGGGCTGAAAGACGGCGGTGGAGGAGGATGGTGGGGACGCCGTGGAGGAGCTGGCTGACTCCTTCCCTTCTAGCTCAGCCACCGGCAGCAGCAGGTTCTGCACCAGGTGGGTGGGGCTGGCGGGGATGCCATTCTCCAGCAGGAACTCATCCAGGTCCATGTACTCCAGGTGGAAAGACTCGCCATCGTACGGGATGGTTTTGTCCCAAATGGGCGGCATGAGGGAGGCTGAGACGGCCATGGTGCTGGCTGCTGCAGCCTCGTCTTCCTCCAGCTTTTCCTTCCCCTTTTCCTTATCTGCAGACACAAAATCTGTGATGAGACATCTCTTGAGAGAGTAACTCAACCCAAGGAGGCACGTGGCACAGGGCAGAGCCACCTCTCTCGGAGTCCTGATCCATCCATGCATGCATTTCAAAAGCCCACACTATTCTCCAGTTATAACCTGGTCCTTGAACCAGGACCACTGGTCTCCTTTAGAGATGGCAGCATACCCTCATGTGCTGCACATCCATGCCTGGGCTTCCTAGGATGCTCGCCATCAGCTCTGAGGCCTGATGTAGTCCCAGCGTTAATTCAGAATGGGCTGTGGGATTAGCGTCTGCTGGAGAGAGGCTACCAGCGGAGGTCAGGAACGGGGTTTCTGACCCTTCCTGCTATCTTAGGAAAGGGATGACTCCTCAGGCCAAGAATTTGCTTGTTCTTCTGTCCTGTCCCCACCCTGCCTGCCACCCACTGCAGTGATGTGTGACTTTCGCCATGTTATTTAACCCCTCTCAGCTTCAGTGTCCTCCAGTGTAAGTAAGGATAAAGCTTCCTCTTTGGTGAAGACTAGAGGTTAACATTTGAAAGTGTCTTGTAGAGCTCCTGGCACACCCCAGGCATTCATTATTATGGTGAGCTTGCTCAGGGAAGGGATTGTGTTTGATTCATTTCTAGATTGTGGGGACCGATACAGGAGCAGGCAAGACAGCAGACCCCAGGAAGATGAGTATACTGAACAAAGAAGGCTGGGTTTGAAATAGAGAGGGCCTGGAGCTGTTTTTTCAGGACCTTTTTCAGAGCAACCATTTCCAGAGACCATTTGCTTATCCTTGAATGAGCAGGGGAGACTTAAGGCAGGTTTTTTGTGAAGAAAGAGACACATGGAGCTATAGAAGAAAGCATGCTCCCATTCAAAGCAAAACTAATCAATCAGTGGGGACATGAACCCACCTAACTGTCTCAGCCCGAAAGTTATACACGTGGATGGATATCCAAGAAAGGGCAAATTGAGAAAAAAAGAGAAAAATGTGACAAGGTTGGAAGAAAATCAGAGTGACAGGGAGGCAAATGAAGGAAGTGGGAGATAAGATCATGACAAGCTCATAATGGATTTTCAAATTGAGGGCGACAACTTTGAACTCTGGTTTCTGAAATGAAACAGAAATCAAATACGATTATGTTGGAAGTAAACCAGTCATGCATGGACTCCTAGACCTCAAAAAGCCAAAAAGCAGCTTGTTGGTTCAATAAAAATGGACACACCCAGTGAAAAGGTGGAGGTTTTGACAAACAGAATTTGGTCACGGCTACTAATACAAAGTAACTTGAATTCTTGCAGCTGCCTTCTGTACCAGGCTTTGGTTTAAAACCAAACGGGAAGTAAGAAAGCCAAGCTTTGGTGGGCTGGGTGGGCCAGATGGCCTCCCTATTCTCCTTCGCTGAGACACTGACATTCTGTTCAGAAATGACTGACATTCCTGTTGGGTACGGGTCGTGGAGATTAAAAGAGGCAGAAGGGAGGAGACAGAAAGACAGCCATACTGGAGAACTAGTACCAAGTCCAGGGTTTGTCTGGCCCAAGCAATTAAGCACACTGTTAATCAGTGTTTCTATAAGATGGGATTTTAATTGTAGGAGATGTTCATCAGTGGTTACCAGTAATACAACGTAAGGACTGGTGATGTGACCTTAAGGAAACATCCTCACCACTCTGAGCCTCTGCTTTCTTCATCTGAGAAGTGGGGTAATACCATATAGGATGGCTGCAGAAGACTAATAAGATTATGTCAAGGGGCTCTGGAAGAATTCTGCAAATGTAATTATTATTATGGATGGTTATTATTCGGTAATCTGACAGAACCCGACAGATTTGCACACCTGTCCTGGGGCAGCTTGCCTCAGCTCCAGATCTGGAACAAAGCATTGCCTCAAAAATAAACAAAAGGGTCTGTGCATATGAGGTCCTGAAGCGGAAGGAGAGAGCCTGGCCTCACCTAATGTGCTGAAGCTATTTATAACCCGACCATGAGAGCCATAGGGATGGGAGTCTCAGAACACACCCAAGAAAGGAAGAGAAATGGCATTTTAAAAAGAAAATGAATTCCCCAAGACCAGTAATTCACAGAAGGCCCATTCCTTCCCAAATCCCTGAACGACACCAATGGTTCTCGGAAATTCAAATCTCAGAAGATTGAAAGCATACCTCAGTGCACCTGAAACTCCACTATAGGTGGTATTCCTGCTGCTCCCTGAACCCCATGCTCTCAGACCAAAAACAAGGCCAAATTTGCTTTCCACAAAAGCCCCAAGGACCTTTGTGGCCTAGGAAACAAGACAAGGGCTTCCCAGGTGGCCCAGTGGTAAGAATCTGCCTGCCAGTGCAGGAGACACTGGAGACTCGGTTCGATCCCTGCGTCGGGAAGATACTCTGGGGGAAGAAATGGCAACCCATTCCGGTATTTTGCCTGGAAAATCCCATGGACAGAGGAGCCTCGTGGGCTACAGTCCATGTGGTTTCCAAAAGTGGGGACTTGACTGAGCACACAGAGCTGCAAACAGGACAAAGACCAGCCCTGTGGCCTCCAAGTCCAGGGTCAGTCCCAAACAACCAGGGAAAGGGCCTCAGTGGCCTCTTTCTGACCCTCATCCCTCTCCCTTCATCCCAATCTGCCCCTCAGAAGCACCTCCCGTCTCTTCTCCTGACACCTCTCTCCACCTCGGCAGCAGCCCTGAAACTCATTTCCAAGAAATCTCCAGTGAAGACCCAGAACCTGGGGATACTCACACGCAGGGAAGAAGCAGGTCCTCCTCCCCGCTGGGAGGAGGACGGCCATACACGAAAGCAGTTCGCTAAGGTATATCAGGGCATCTCAAACTTTAGCGGACTGTGGAATCACGGAAGTGGGGTGGTGCCCCTTAAAATGCAGAGTCCTGTCTCTGAAGCCGCAGATCCAGTGAAAGGTGAAGGGTGGGGCCCAGAAATGGGCATTTTAAACAAGCATCCCAAGTGATTCTGATGCAGGGGTCCCCAGGGCAGGCGCCCTGGAGCGTCACTGAAGTAGCTGCTGCGACCCCCATCAGCCTCCTCGGTAACCCCTACACGTCGCGCGTGCTCTGGACCCTCCCCAATAAACCTCCTCCCCACGACCCCCACCCGACTGCCTCCCTCCCCCACCCTTCCCCACCAACCCCCATGTGACTCCTCCTTTCTCAGCTCATCCGCGACCCCTTCCTACCCCCTTTAGCCTCGCCCTCCCGTCCACAAATCCTTCCTGGCCCCATCCCCCAGGCTGGACCACTTCACCCGGACCTCCGACCTCACCGGCCCCGCCCTCACAAGGCCCCGCCTTTGCAGAAACCCCGCCCCCAGAAGCGCGCGGACCCCCACTCCACCTCACCCACCGCCGCCTCCCCTCACCGAGGCGCGTCTCGCGTGGGGGGTTCTCCATCAGCTTCTTGAGGACCAGAGGGAAGGAGCCTGGCAGGCCCCTTTCCCCGGCTGCGCGCCCCGGCCCCGGGCCCGGCCCCGCCTGCGGCTCTACAGGCGGCTTCTTTCCACCGCCCGCGTCGGACATCGTGCCCCGCGCTCGGCTCGCGCGCGCCTCGCCTCGCCTCGCCTCCCCCGCCCGCCTGCCCGCCCCCCGAGATGGGACGGGGCCGTGCGACCCGCCGCAGCTGCCGACACAGGCAGCTACTGCGCAGGCGCGCAGAGGCCCCCCCCACTCCCCATCCATCCCTACACCGCAGACGGACAAGTTCTGGCTTATTAATTATTCATAAGGCCAGGCCAGTGTCCCCGGATGGCGGCCTTTGATTGGCCCATCCCGCGAGAGGGGGCGGGGGCAGGCGCGGCCTTCCGGATCGTGATTGGCTAGGCCGCCCCTAGGGTAAACGCCACACGTGCGGGGCCAGGTGAGAAGCAGGGCCGCAGGCCCCGCCCCGTCCTCCTCGCTGTCACCTGATTGGCGCCTGCCGAGGTCTGGGTCTAGGGGGCCCTTTCCGGCGACAGCCACTGCCCTTCAACCCGCGCTTTCGCCTTCGCCGTAATCCCTGTCCTTCTCTCGGACCACTGTAACCGCTCTCCCTTCCCTCGCATCCCAGTCTCGCCACCTTCCGGACGCTCCACCCAGAGAGGCGGGGCTGGCAGCGGCCATGCTGGTGGGGGTAGCCTATCAGATAGACCCCTGGGGTCCCCGCGGCCGTTTCCCCCCTCCTCGCCCCCTCTCCCCCGCGGGTCACGTGGAGCTGCAGCCGAGTCCCGCCGCGTGGGGAGCGCGGGGAAGAAGAGGAAGGCGCGGAGCAGCCAATGGAGGGCGGGGGCGGGGCCCGGGGCGGTGCACGAGGCGCAGCACGTGCGGGGCTGCGGCGGGGAGGAAAGGGGTGGGCCTTTCTGTTCTGGGGACTCTGCCCAGGGTCGTGGTACCGGGGCTCACAGCGCAGCCTTTACCCCGCCTCTCCCCCACCCCGCGACCTAGAGGTTGGTTAAGGGAGGGGCCGGGGACGGCGACCTTCCCTCCCGTAGGGACGTAAGGACGGAGGGAGCAGGCTTGGCTGCCGCTGAAGATGGTGTCAGATTCTACCCCCTGATCCCGGGTTTCTGGTGCGGGCGTGGCGGCCAGATAAACACTAGCGTGGAGGGCGCATTCTTGAGGCCGCGGGTGGAGAGAGAGGGCCTGGGCCCTGAGCCAGGGCGGGAGTACGCGCTTCCGTCCTCGCGCTTAACTAGCCTGTGACCTTGGGAAAATCCACTTGCTTCACCCGAGCCTGTTTGCTCGTCCGTAAAATGTAGGGGTTGGGCTGGATAAATGTCAAGTCCTAAACAGCTCAGAAATTCTGTTCCTCTCTAGGACATTCCCTTCTTTTTCCTAGGGGGGGAGGAAAAAAAACCCCACAAAATTCCTCCCTCTCAAAAGATATGCAAATGCTTCCTAGGAGTTCTTCAGGAAACGGTGGCGCGTACAAATGTCAAACGTGAGATAGGGTGTCGGACACATGCCGAGTCCTTCAAGGAACCTGCTCCTACAGGTCACCCAAACTTTGTACCTCTTGATAGCAGGAATCATACCCTGCTTTGAACCCAAACAATACTAGGTACTCCCTGCCTGAGAGGGCAGGGACTTTGGCTACTTTGTCCCCGTGAGACCCGTGACTTTAGTTTATTTGTTCCTGTGAGATCAGTGACTCTTGCCTTCCAGGAGCGAGGCCGCGAGATGCAGGGCACAGTCCTTGATTCATAGAGTAGGTGTGTGACCTCGACACCCAGCTAGCTGAACGTTGTCAGCCTGATACAATCAGACTGGGAGTTGAAGAAGGAGGCTGGGTGCCTGAGCAAGCCTGGAAAGCAAAAGATTTGAAGGAACTCCTGTGGTCTCGGAGGACAGGTGATGGAGCCTGACTGACTCCAAAATTCAAGTTCTCATAGCCTCACTACTTAGACTGTAATCACTTTCTGAGTCTGATAGCTCCAGCCTGTTGCTTATTTCTCCAGGCCACCTTTCCTATTCTTTGTCTGAGAGAGATGGGGAAGGACTGACCTTGTGAGGCTAATGTAAGCCAGTTCATGTAAAATACACAATTGTATTTGTTTTGTTGTTTAGTGGCTAAGTGGTGTCTGACTTTTGTGACCCCATGGAGTGTAGCAAGCCAGGCTCCTCTGTCCATGGGGTTTCCCAGGCAAGAATCCTTCTCCAGGGGGTCTTCCCAACCCGAGGATTGAACCCATGTCTCCTACATTGGCAGGTGGATTCTTTACCACTGAGCCACTAGGGAAGCCCTAAAATGCACAATTGCAAACAAGTCGTTTTCATAGCTTTGCTACCCTTGATGGGTACAAATCCACTGCTTGATGTATCCATTATCCTAGAGGTGGGTACAGTGCTCATGTCACTCTCTGTTTACTGAAAGTACTAAATTATGTACAGAACATCTGTTGTGTTGCAGAGTTGTTATTAGTGGGAATTCTCTTTGTGGCTAAACTAAGATATCTTTAGGGTAAACTGACCTAGAGGTTTTTAGAAACAAATTTCAGAGGACAGTCCAGGGAAATCGATTAAAGTATGGGGAAAAAAGTATGAGTTTAAAAAAGACAATGGCTAGTTTGGCCAGGGAGAGACTTAACTGGATTACTCTTAAATGTATATTTTCATAACTAATATGACACTATTGAAGGGGAAAAAATTCTAAAGGTATCAGAGGAGGATTTGTAGTTACAAAACAGTGGAAAGTTGTAACATTTGTTTATGACAAAGGTGGTATGTAGTATGAGATTTTAGATTTAGGATTTTTTTTAAGATTAAAAAAAGTTTAAAACATTTTTTAAAAATTTTCAGTTATTCAAAAGGGATAATACCCACTTCATTTACCACCCAGCCTGGAGCAACTGATCTAACAGGCAAGTGGCACTGGTAAGCAGGTTAAGAAGCTGGGTAAACAGGTTAGGGCTTTAAAACTTTGTTCTGATTTAGTCCTCTGTTCATTTACTGACACTCCCCAAAGAGGTTTTTTTCCCCTGGATAACCACAGGGTAAATGGTGTGTCACAAACACCGCAGGAACGTCATAAACATGTTCTCTCTCGTGCTTACTTGCAGGCTGGGGACTTAGCCACGCTGCCGACTGGCAGCATTCAACAGCACCATCCAGGAGGCGGGCGCCATTATGTTCTTGTCTTCATTCTCTGGCGGATCCAAGAAGACCCACAGCATCCTCTCTCTGCCTTGTCTCTTATCAGTAAAGTGAGAGTAACATTGCAGCCCCTCCTCTTAGGGGAGGAAAACGTGTGAGAAGCAGTTAGCTAATTTCCACAGTGTTCCATAGTGTAACTCCCATAGAGAGCCCTGACAAAGAAATAAACTGTATGAAAAGAACATGTTGTTACATGATTAAGATGTTAAAACTGTGAAGAAGCACCTTTGTATTCTAAAGCATTAGGGTTTCAATGCAGCAGCTTCTCAAGGAAGGTGGGGGTCCTGGGGTAGCGCTGACTTTGTGGGGGTGAGATGCAGGCCTGGGTAGAGACCCTCCTCAGTGGCTGCCTGACCTCTTGTCCTAACAAGTGACTTCTGCTGCCTAAGTCTTCCGTATTTTTCTCTTGAAACAGAAATGGATCTACCTACCTCATAGGGTGGCTATGAGGATTACGTGTGGGAAGCAATGTCAAGTGCCAGCCTGAATGGTGTATGGCATGGATTGTGTGGGCCTCCACCCTTCCGCTTCATTCAGGTTGTGTTGGGTGAGGAACAGGATTCTTTGAGGTTGGGGAACAAGGTGGGTTCTAGAGTCGAGAAGGGATGTGAAATGTCCATTTTCCAGAGCTGGTCTGGCTTTAAATTCTACTCTTTAGTGTTCCAGAAACTTGCTAACCAACCCAAGTTAAAAATTTAATTCAATTGAACATGTGCAGAACAGGGGCCTTACATGAAACCATTATGCCAGTTTGGGTTATTTAAACTTGAAGCTCAGAGGAGCTAAAACTCCAGCATGAGAGCCTTTGGCCAGATACCCCATAATGACCTCTTTGGCCTCATAGTCAGCATCTTGCAGGACAGTATGACCCTCTCTCCTGACTTACTGCAAAATGTGATGTGAGCCTGGTGTCTGCAAGAGAAGGATGATGAGAAGGCTTCCACTGAGCACTAACAAAGGCCAGTTATCTGTGTGCTTTGTGATCCCAAATGCAGGAGAGCACAAAGCTTTGTTCAGGGTAGTCACCCAGTAAATATTTGTTGGCTCACTTTGCTTTGGTGCCAGTAAGAGGGCTAACAAATCTTTCCAGAGCTAGGTCATACACGTTTGGAACATTATTAACACTAAATAACACTCGTGTTTAATTCACAGTCAAACCTAGAATAGTAAATAAAACCCACCCTTACGGCGAGTCCTCGCCAACGACTGCCTCCTCGAGCCCACATACCCGTGGCGGCATAGTTCTGGGCTGCGGTTTGTACCGTGGTCTCAGTGTGTTTTAGGGGAGAGGTGGTGGGTGGAGGCCCTTCACCAACTCGTGCCCATCTCTCAGTACTCTCAAGAGTACTTAATTTCCTGTTTGGCTTGCATTTTGTCCACTGCCCAGCTTAGAAATACAGAATGATACCTACCCTAAGAGTACTATTTCCAAAGAGAAGCCCTTACCTCCAGGCTCTGCCACGTCTCAACAGCCACTTTTTGGCAGCTAAGGGTTCTGCAGTGGAGGCAGTGTTGGTAGGGAGTAGACTCTGAAGCTGGAACGGGTAGGTCTGATTCCTGCTTGGACTACCTCCTGTGTGACCTTGGGCAAGTTACTTAACCTCTCTGAGCCCGAGACGGAAAGGAGCAGTTCAGGCACGCTGCTGAGGATAGCACTTGAGAGCATAACACGCACTCACATTAAGTTTATCTCTGACTACAATCCCATGTTGGGTTGTCCTGGCAACACCCCATTCCCCCTAACCAGCCACTTCCCCAAGAATAGTTGAGGGTTGGGTGGGACCTTGTAGTCAGGGAGAAGATGGCCTCACTCTTCTTTATGACCTTCAAGGCCCTGCAATCTTTCCCCTTGCGGGTCTCTAACCTCACTCTTCCTTCTTTCCCACTTATTCACCTTTTGGCCTTTTATTCCTCAGACACGTGTCGTTCTTGACCCAAACAGGGCCTTTGCAGGTGCTGTTCCCCCAGCCTGAAAGTTCTTGGTGTAACTGGCCCTTCCTCACCCTCCAGGCCTTGGCTCAAATGTCCTCCTCTCAGAGAGGTTGGCCCTGACCCTCCCGGTTGCTGTCTCTCTCCCCACTGGAATGCAGACAGCAGGCGAGCAGGGCAGTGTTTGTCTCACTTGCTCCCGTGCCACATGTTAGCAAGCGCTCAGCACCATGAATGTTTGGATGACTGGGGAGGTGCTGCCCTGAGACGTGGTTCTGGAGACCCAGGGGAAGATCTTTCCCACTTATTCACCTTTTGGCCTTTTATTCCTCAGACACGTGTCGTTCTTGACCCAAACAGGGCCTTTGCAGGTGCTGTTCCCCCAG
The DNA here is from genome assembly GCA_006408675.1 of Madoqua kirkii. Taxonomy (NCBI): domain Eukaryota; kingdom Metazoa; phylum Chordata; class Mammalia; order Artiodactyla; family Bovidae; genus Madoqua; species Madoqua kirkii. The sequence goes on along the minus strand of SJYC01050545.1, from coordinate 10,682 downwards.
CCTGAAAGTTCTTGGTGTAACTGGCCCTTCCTCACCCTCCAGGCCTTGGCTCAAATGTCCTCCTCTCAGAGAGGTTGGCCCTGACCCTCCCGGTTGCTGTCTCTCTCCCCACTGGAATGCAGACAGCAGGCGAGCAGGGCAGTGTTTGTCTCACTTGCTCCCGTGCCACATGTTAGCAAGCGCTCAGCACCATGAATGTTTGGATGACTGGGGAGGTGCTGCCCTGAGACGTGGTTCTGGAGACCCAGGGGAAGGCTACAGGTAGGGAGGAGCCTGGAAGCAGGCCAAGCTGGGTTGGAGCCTCTCGACAACTGTGTGGCCTTCCTGTCTCTGAGCATCAGTCTCCTGGTCTCTAGAATGGATAATCACACCTGTCTTACAAAGCCGTTTCACAGATGGTAATGTAAAAGCACTGAGCATAGTTGCCAGCCACACCTGGGAAACAGGGGCCATTAGAACCAGGATTCATTCCCTTAACAACCTAGCCTTGGGCTGGCCCATTAGAATGCAAAAGTCATCTGGATTGCTGGACACTGCTGTCAGTGTCTGGCACTAGGTGAGAATGAGTTTCTCACATTTCTCTGATTGGTGATGGGTGTTGGGTAGGGGGACAGGTAGAGAAGAAAGGTAAGCCCCTGACACGGGATGTGGAGGAGAAGCTGGCCTGCCTACTGGCCCTGAGGGTAGCCAGTCCTCTGAGTGTGTTTCCTTACCATTAGGAGATGGTAGCAAGGGTTAGGGGCGTCCCAAGTGGCGCAGTGGTAAAGAATCTGCCTGCCAGTGTAGAAGATATAAGGGACACGGGTTTGATCCCTGGGTTGGGAAGATCCCCTGGGGAAAGAAATGGCAACCCATTCCGGCATTGTTGCCTGGAAAATTCCACGGACAGAGGAGCCTATTGGGCCACAGTCCATCGGGTCGCCAAGAGTCAGACACAACTGAGCGACTAAGCACAGCACAGCACAACCAGGATTAGAGATAACACGTGCAGCACATGTAAGGCCACTTCTCCAGGCTCCTTTTCCATGCAAGCACATTTCATGACTTCTTGCTGTGGTTCCCCCAGGCTGGGAGTGGAGGTGACCGCATAGACCATCACTGAGGCCAAGCCCAGGACAGCCCAGGCTGCCTGAGTCCACCCTCTCTCCTGCTCACCTCAGTTCCCCAAAGGGAGTTTACCTAGACCCTTGCTTCTGCCCCAGGAGCTCCCACCAAGCCATCTCAGCTGGGCTGTCCTGCTTGGCACAGGGCTGATGGCACCGTGACCCTAGGAACCTCAGCATGTGTTTCCATGGAGACAGCCCTGCGTGTGTGCCCACAGCCTTGCCACATCCACTTCTTTCCAGGAGAATATCCATGGAAAGGAGGGAGTGAAGGTCAGACGGCAGATGTGATATCTGTGGAAGGAGCCCAACCAGGCCCAGCTGCTGTTTGTCTTTTGCAGAGAAAACAGCACAGCGCTTCACAGTTTGCAAACGCTTTCATCTGGGATATGTCATTTAATCCTGGCCACAAGCCTGTGAAGCAGGTATTCTTTTCACAGACTGGGGATGGAGAGAGGCATGTCAGGGATACCTGCTGGGTAGCCCACAGTGATTCCAGTTAGGAGCTCCTGACCTGGGGACCCCTCCTGCCCAGCTCAAAGTGAAGGCCTTGTTCCACCTCTGGTGTGCTTTCATACTCCGTGGTTCCCTGAGAAGGAGGCCTGAGTGACCAAAGCTGGCAGAAAGATGAGGTGCTGGCCTCTGAGCACAGCCAAGGAGTCGGGGAGTAAAAGCGCTAACCATGTGATTTGAGAAGCCGTTTCTTTCTGTAAACTGGAGAAGAAAGTGGAGGGTGAGCAGTCTGGAACAAAATGCCTCCTGGGAGGGGATCCACAGGAGAAAAGGCAGGCAGGGGAGCAGGAAGAACGGCCCTTAGGGATGAGGGCCCAGGGGAAACTGAGTCAAGGCTTGGGGCACAGATCCACTCTCTTGCTGGGCAGAGATTTCTTTGCCTGCAAGAAGGCTGGTTGCTTGGGTGGCCCAGAGTGACAGGCCATGGGCTGGTGGTTGTAGCCTGAAGACAAGGAGTCTGGAGCCTGTTCAGCTCTGTTGGAGAAAGTCTGCTCCCCAGGAAGTTGGGGAGGGGGAAGGGAGGCCCAAGGGCAGCAGAGCCAGAAGCCCCATGGTCGGGGTTCAGGGAGCATCGCTGAACACAGTCTGCAGGGCGAGCAGGGTCTTGTGAGGCTATGGTCTCACCATCCCCAGGACTCTCCTCGGATGTCTCCTCCCTCTGGACCCCAGGTGTGCTCCGCATGTGAACCATGACCCCCATGTGAGCTGAAGCACAGGAGGCAACCAGACCTCTGTCATCCTCCTCCCGGGGGGACTGAAGTCACCATGAGGAAGGCACACAGGGAGAGAAGCCCCTTCGTCAAGAACTTCTAAAGCACAGGTTGTTCCTCAAACAACTCGGGTTTAAACCACACGGGTTCCACTTATACATGAATTTTTTTTCACTAAACACATACAGTACTACCCAATCTGCGGTTGGCTGAATATGAGGATGTGGAACCATGGATCTGGGGGTGACCATAAAGTTACAAGCAGGTTTTCAACTTGGGCCCTAACCCCCGAGTTGTGCCAGGGTCAAGTACACTTTTTCCATGCTGGCTGGGGATTCTAGCTTTGATGGCCTGTGCCCTGTCTTCACCAAGGTACACTGCCTTCAGGTGGATACTTTCATGAAAAATTGGGGAGTCTGGGAGCTTTGGAAAGTGGCGACAGCAGATGGAGGGCAGTATTAAGAGTGAGGTCTTTGTGGGATGTACTGGCTCCCCTGAGTCTCCAACCCTCACTCCATCGTCTTATCCACACATCGGCATCTCTCGATCTGTCAGGGTCTCATGCCTCGGACTCTCAGTGAGAGGCCACGTAGAGTAGAGACAGGAGGTGGTCTGAGACTGGTCCGTCTCCCATGGACCATCCCGGCTGCACCAGACCCACCGTCCTCCGTCAGTTTGCCAGCTCTTGACAAAGCTCTGCCTGAGACCCTGGCGAGGGGGGATGGGTTTCTGGGCCTGGACTTTGCCATCCACAGTGACTGATGGGGACATTCTACAGGGCTCTGGGGACCCGGTGGGATCCAGCAACCAGCCGCTGCTGCCACACTTCATAAGCCTTGTTGCCCTGTCTGAGGAGCTGCACCCTGAGTCGCCCCCAAGAACCCTTCCCTGCCCAGGTGGGAGCTGTCCCCGCAGACCCACCAGCAGCCCAGCTGCCCCCTGTGCCCACCCTGGGCCACAGGCCCACCCTGCCTTCTCTAGTGCTCAGACCAAGAAGGGAGCCCTTCACTTCCAGACGTCCCGCCTCACCTCCCCACACGGGACATTCAGGGATGGCAAGAGCAAGTTAGCCATGGTTCTTTTCCAGGCCAAGCTATGAGTTTCTGGAGGGGATGGGCTTTCCAACGAGCAGCCAGGACCCTGAGTGCCAGGACGGCACAGCCTGCCCACGCGTGAGGTTCAAGGGGCCCAGAGCTTCATGGAGGAGAGCCCACAGGGGAGCCTGCCATGGACTCTGGGCGCTGCCTTCCTCCCTCCGGCGGCATCTCTGTGCTCAGAGCCTGCCACCCTCCTTTCCTGAGCCCGGCTCCCTGAGAGGCGTGTCCAGGCAGGGGCTGCGGTGTGCATCCTCGGGCCCCAGAATTTGGGAGTGGGCTAAGGGTCCCGTGGAAGAGGGTCCTGCGGCCCAGCCCCGGGGCTACCTGGTGATGGGCTGGATCAGGTACCCGAAGGGGAGGTGAGATGTGGGGAGGGGAGGGAGAGGCCTGAGAAAGGTCCCCTGAGGGGCCACCTGGCACTCAGGTCAGGCTCTGGCAGCGGGGGCAGCTGGGCTCCATTAAAGGCATCCCTGGGGTTTGAGCAATGAGGACCTGACGTCTCAGAGCAGAAGAGATGAAGGGAAATATTTGTCGGGAGGGAGCGCCCCGAGCAGGCTGGCCCCCAGAGTTCTCGTGGCCTCAGGGCTTCTCAAGCAGGACTCGGGAGACACCTGGTGCCGGCTGCCGGCTCTGCCCCTCGTCCACACCCTCCTCCACAGGCTCCCTGGCCCCGTGTTTGCCTGTGGTATCCTAGGAACCGGGGCTTCCAGCCTGTGGTCCTGTTACATAACAGCCTCCATCCCGTTGCCGGGTCCAGCACCTCCAGCAAGCGGAGCTGAAGCAGGCACCCGGAGGCCAGCCTCTCCTGCGGGACACAGGTGGCCGGCCGCCCGAAGCCACAGCTTCTGCTGGTCCCCTGCACCCCAATACGCGGAGGGGGGAACGTAATAAGCCGTCAGCATCCGGTGTGCTCCTTCAGCAGGGCCCTCTGGTCCTGTCCTGGTCCCGCGTGAGCCCCGCACCTGTCAGTGGCCACATGCTGGCCGCAGCTTCCCGGGGCCAGCAGGCCTGGGGGGCAGCGCCAGAGAGGCAGAGGCCCTCCCCACCATGACCCTCTCTGCACCCCGGCCCTTCCTCGCCCGGGGAAGAAGCCAAGGGCAGACCCCTGCTGAGGACCCTCCCTAGCCTGGAGATGCCTGTCCCGCCACGGTGCCCGCAGTGGCCCCCACCCCTCGGGCACCTGGGTGGCTGGCCATTGCAGGCCACCTCCGCTCCTACCTGTCCTCTTCTCTGGCCAAGGCAAAGAGTGCTCGAGCAGGGACTTGAGGACCTCCGGCATGTCCATGGCAGGGGCCACTCCGATCCGGTCACAGCTCGACATGGCCCGGCGGGAGGTGCTCGCTGGGGGAGTTTAGAAGCAGCTGGAGAGGCAGGCTCTGGCCCAGGGAGAGCCGCAGGCTCTGGAGGCAGGCGGGGCGGGAGCCCGAGGCAGCCAATGGGCAGCACCGGCCCTGGCCCGCCCGTCCACCCCCGGCTCGGCCACCTGCCAGCTCTGGTTGCAGCCAGGCCTTCCCTTCCCGCTGCCTGGCAGGGCGGGCCTGGCCCAGCGCCAGCATCAGCACGTGGAGCCACAGCGCCAATCCTCTGACAGAGAGCCTGGTGTTATCTAACTTTGCAAAGGGAAGTTCTCCCCCAGGCTGGGAGCCAGAGCCGGGCCTGCCAGGTGAGAACAGTGAGCTGGCTGCCCGCCCACAGCGAGCGTGCACCGCACACTCAGGCCCACTTGGCAGAGAAGCTCCAGAGGCCAGGCCCGCGGGGACCCGCGACCCCGGCTGCAAGCAGCTGGGCACAGAGATGTACTGTGTTGGCGAGCACAGGCCCGCAAGTGGGCGTCGCGCACTTTCCTGCGAGTTTGTGTGTCTCGAGGGGGTGTTGGCGTGTTTTGATGCTGGTCTGTAGGCTGTGTACATGCACACGTGCCCTGCAAGGCACACGGTGTGCTTGTGGCATGGGCAATTGGGGCTTTACGCTATCTGCAGAGCCTGAAGCCTGCTCTTCTAAGGGGAGGGACAAACCTGCAGCCTGAGATCCCTTTGGCCTTCAGGGACGGAGGGGAGAGGGAGAGGAGGCAGGTGCCCAGTGGACAGGTACTGGCAGGCAGGCAGAGTAGGCGCCGCTGAAGGAGAGCGGCCCCGCAGATTGGCTGAGACTCTTTCTGGAACATCTCAGCCTCTGCCCCAGCCTGGGGGCCTGGGCAGCAATTGGCTGTTTGCAACAGTCCCCTCCCTGGCCCTCTCACCAGGACACTGGCCTCTGTGGTCCCTGGGCCACTTACTTGAACGTGAGGTTGAAGCCACGACTCCGTTTGGCAGTCTCCACAAAGACCTCCGCCAGCCTCGCCCTAGCCCTAGCCGGGGGTGGGGGTGGGGGGGAAAGTTGGTGGGTGGGGTCATCGGGCTCCTCCCCTCCACACCCTGATGGAGCATCTTGAACAAGTGGTGCTGCTCTTTGGAGTCTCAGCTCCAAAACCACCAAATGTGGCGACCTACCCTTTTGCAGCTCTGGTTCTGTCTCTGACACTCTGGTTTGGGTGCAACAAGCCTTTGGTTCCCTGCGCTTGTAGCTGATTTCTATGTCATCCTTCCCCACTTTCCAAAATCCCGTTTTGCCCAAACAGCAGATACGTCAGGATGCCTTTGAGCCTCTCCTTTTCCCAACAGTCCCTGGCTTGTTCCCCAGTTATCCTCTTTTCCACCCTAACATGTGTGTGCATGCCTGGTACTCAGTTGTGTTCAACTCACGTGACTCCACTCTGGTTCTGTCTCTGACACTCTGGTTTGGGTGCAACAAGCCTTTGGTTCCCTGCGCTTGTAGCTGATTTCTATGTCATCCTTCCCCACTTTCCAAAATCCCGTTTTGCCCAAACAGCAGATACGTCAGGATGCCTTTGAGCCTCTCCTTTTCCCAACAGTCCCTGGCTTGTTCCCCAGTTATCCTCTTTTCCACCCTAACATGTGTGTGCATGCCTGGTACTCAGTTGTGTTCAACTCACGTGACTCCATGGACTGTAGTCCACCAGGCTCCTCTGTCCATGGGATTTCCCAGGCAAGAACACTGGATTGGGTTGCCATTTCCTCCTCCTCCAGGGGATCTTCCTAATCCAGAGATTGAACCCACATCTCCTGTGCTGGTGGATTCTTTACCGTTGAGCCACCTGGGAAGCCCTTTCCACCCTAATAGCCCTTCCCAACCCATTTGTTCTTTCCCCAAATTAAAAATGAATTTCCATTATTGAATACAAAAGACAGTATGTGGCTCAAAGCTCAAAGCTTTTGATAAAAGTGCACTTCAGGAATCTCGTTTCCCTCCCTGTTCCCCCTCACAACAGATTTAATTTATTTATCCTCCCAGTTCCCTTTGCCTCTGTGACCCTGCGGGGTGGGGGCGAAGAGTATGGAGGACTTGGTGTGCAGGTTGCCTCAGTTTGACCTGTGACTTGCAAGCTGGGGCTGGGGCTAAGTTGGTGCATTAGCCATCTCTTGGCCCACGAACAGTTTCACGCACCAGACTGGATTTACCCCAGTGGTGAGTGGGCAGGTGCCCATAGAGTGTGGTTTGGGAGGCAGCAGCAAGTCCCTACATGTCTCAAATGTGCCTGCTTGCCGGGTGATATTTCATTCTCGGAAGTTCGCTCCTGTCAGACCCCTTCCAGTGCACGAATATACGAAGCCTCTAAGACTGTGAATGATTGCTTACTGCGTACCTGGCACCAGCCTAGACCTTGTAAGGAATTCAAAGCTAAATAACAGACCCGGCCAGGCAAGGCCCTGCCATTGGGGAATTTTCATGCCATGGAAAGTCAGTCTACGTGGCACCCCCACTCACAGTCAGCGTGTCCAGCTGGCAGCATACCCATGGCTCACACAGGGGCCACGTCAGCAGGACGCTGGGTCAGGCGGCTGGGGTAGGGGGGCAGAGGCAGGGGAGGGGCAGCACACGGAAACCTGGGTGCGTCCAGAGGGGCCCACATGGCAGGCGTGCTGGGATCGTCCCCTTGGGGGTCTCCTGGCTCAGAGGTCTGGTGGCTGTGCCACTGGGGGCTCTATGTGCATGCAGTTTGGGCAGAGTCCCCTAGGTGCCCCAGGAGCCTCTCGCAAGCAGCTTCCCTGGAGGTAGGAAGGAGGACCTGGGGAACCGCGGTGATGGCGGTACCCACGGCAGCCCCTAATCACAGGACCAAAGGCCAGAAATGGGCCTACATTCAATATCTGGGTTAGTTAGCTCAAGCCAGCTCGGCCACCTTGATGGATGAAGCCACTGACCGTAATATCTAGGTTACATTGGGCATTTCTAGGTTACATGTCACACGTGGAGATGCATGTGTGGAATGCAACCAAGAAAAGGGAAGATGCAGAGTAATAAGTACACGTTGATTACGATGATACAATCTTTTTAAGCTCAAGTCCAGGCTCACCTCCCCCCAGGAAGCCCTCCCAGCTCCCCAGCGTGGATGTGGCACCTTCCGTGTCTCCACCACTGTGTCTGTCACATCATCCTACACTCTTCCCTACAGGCCCATCTCCACCCCACAAACTGGATTCCCGGAAGGCCACGTTTGGTCTATCATCTTGTATCTGTAAGATCTGAGATGGGATGAGTGTTCGCCTAATGCCTACCAACCTGAGCCAAGAGAAAACTGGATGAGAATTTAGGGGAATTTTTGAGAATTTAGTCCACTCAGTTCACTGAAGTACTGCTTATCTTATCTTTGACTTTCTAGGTTTAACGGAGGTTCTGATACACGTTAACGATCTCTTCAGCCTGAGGATGGGTCTGCATTTTCTCCTGGGAGCTGGACCTTATCATACCCCTCTGGTTTTTCACAGTGCAGCCAGGGGTGCTGAGGACCCCAGAACACCAGTGTTGAAGGGCCCTTGCTGATCACCCAGTTGCCACTGGTCCTCCATCTTTTTTGTCTCTTTTCTGAGGGTCCTTGGAACACTTCACGGAACCTCTGTGAGCCGAGATGTGGACTCCAAATGTTCAGGTTGCTATAGAGACAGACTTGCTATATCCACAGTGCCTGGCGTGCAGCAGGTGCTCCATCAAGTCAGCTGCTCCTGTTATTCATCTGGTCATTTATCAAGCATCTGAGCCCCGACTGAGTACCCAGCCCAGATGATTCCCTGTCCTCAGAGGATTCAGACCTTCGACCTCTGTCCCTGGAGCCACTGCACCCTGCAGTTCGAAGCTGTCTGGTGAGAGCTTGCTCTCAATTATAGCTACTCCCGCCAGGACCCCTTCCGTCACCTGTAGCCACACACAGTCCAGGAGATTTGCAAAAGGGCCTCCGGCAGATACAGGGGTCCCCAACTGAGAATCTCTGATCCAGTTTGCTGTCTCTTAAAGATGTCCCCTGTGACTCAGACCTCCCTCAGGCACCAAGGAGTCCAGACTGCACACAGACTCACGTTCCAAAGCGCGTCAGAGCCCCTTACCTTTCTGGAATAAGCCACCCCCAGAAAGGGCACAGAGATAGCACAGGGTAAAAGCAGCAAAGTGTGGGTACCGCTGGAGTTCCCACACAGAGGCCGCGAGCAGACAGGCTGCAGAAGAGCCAGTAAAGGGTGGCCCACGGGGCCACTTAAGCCGAGCATAGTTCGTCCCTGCCAGCGAGGCTCTGTGTGAGCCAGGCTCAGCCGGGCTGCCTTGTTTGCGCGAGGACACAGACCTTCTGCCCCTCACCCCTCGGAATTTCTGCCTTGGGGCATGCCCTGTGCCAGCCAGCTGGCCGGCTCCACCCCACATGGCCCCCCTGGCACAAGAGCTAGGAAGAGAGGAACAGGAGTGACACCTCGGGGACAGAGGTCAAAGTGCATGTATTTATTTTCTAGAACAAAGGCTAAAAGAAGCAAGTTTCTTTCATTTTATTTTAAGAAGGACAAAAATTGTTATTAAAACATCTACATTATTATCAAGATACTAGACCTTATGAATATTTAATATTAAAGTGTGGTATTCTTAAATTTTTAATACACAGACATTTTTAAAGGACCATTAAGTTGATTACTGCCCACCTGAGAAACGCAGCCTCCCTCCCGGCCCCATCCCTAAGGGACCCTCACATCAGGGGTGCCAGTCGCCGCTTTGCCATATCTGCCGTGATGTCTAGACCCTGCCTGCCGGCGGGGGGCACACAGGCCCACTCCAACTCTCTGAGCCTCTCGGTCGGGTTCACAGTGGAAATAAACACCCTCATCATTCAGAGCACACGCCTGTCTCCCACCTCACCTCTTGCCCCTGCCTGCCTCTGGCTGGCTTCCGACCCCATGGATCCAGCTCTGGCCAGGCCAGGGTGCCCCCAACATCCCAGGGGCCTCTGCATGGATAACAGGTTGGAGAAGAACAATCTGGATTCTCACCCTATTCCTTCAGGTGGTAGACAGACAGCAAGTCCTTTTCTTTCCCTGAGCACACGTGCTCCCTCCCCACTCAGCTGGGGTGGTCTGGAAGCTCTGAGGCAGAGCTGAGCCCAGGCAGGGACCACTTCTGCCCCTGCTGCCCAAATTACCTGCCCCCCCAACCCCGCTTCAGTCCCTCAATCCTTGCAAAAGGCTTGCTGACCCGGAAAAGTCCTCATTATGCCAGGATGGCTGCGTTTTCTGGCCAAATGCTTTATCTTTAGCCCTCATTCTTTATCATTAGAAGTGATTCCTCGGATACCACACACATATATAATATTATATAGAGCGATATATTTAATACCTGTGTATATATGCATCACGGGGGCGACATATATACACACTAAAAACAAGGCTGGTGACGACAGACTGCGACGGCACGGATCAGGGAAAACAAGTGTCATCAGCACTCACGGCCACGGCCCCCACCGCGGGTCTCTCCTCCCCCTCCAGCCGCACCACCAGCACCCAGACTCCTCAGTGCTGGCCTGCCGGGGGGAGGGGTGGGGAGAGGAAAGATGCATGCCACAATTATCAGGAAGAGGCCGGGCAGCGGCGGCGAGAACGGGGTTCTCTGTGGCCCAGGGTGCCATCATATCGTCGCACACTCGAAATTCTTGTTTGAGGAGAAATAAAGGGTATTCCATTCTCTCTGTCTCACCCCCCCAAACCCCACCACTGACTCCAGCCTTGGTCCTTGGCTTCTTCCGGGGGACCCCACCTCTTGTGCCAATGGTGTGGGGCGTTCTGGAATGTCTAGGGAACTGGGGGAGGCTGGGTCTGCCCACAGTGGGTGGGATGGAGAGAAGGGGGTGCACGCAGACACATCAGACAGGAGGGATGGGAGAGGGCTTGGCT
>SJYC01050544.1:0-12448 GCA_006408675.1 Madoqua kirkii | reverse complement strand
GGGGGGGTGGGGGCAGAGAGGATGGATGGGGCCCCGGGGTGAGGGCTGCCCCCTGCCCCCTGTCCCCAGCCCTGGCTGGCCCCACTCCTCCTAACAGCACTCTGTTCCCACCCCTGGCCCCTGACCCTAGGACTTCACTTGTGGCCAAGAGCTGGCCTAGTCCCCGGTGCCAGCGGCAGTGGCAGGGGCCTCCGGGGCGGCACCAGGGGTGTTCCCATCCTCCTGCAGCAGGAAGTTGTATTTGCCAAAGTCGTCGTCCCGTGGGCACAGGAGCATGTCCTTGCGGGCCTTGGCCAGCTTCTGCTTCAGAACCTCACGCCGGTCCAGCCACTCGTTGAGCTCCTCCTGCCCGTGAGCGCAGCGGCACTTGTCCCCGTCCGGGCAGGCCTTGCCCTTCTGGAGCCTGCGGGCAGCAGGAGGCTCACTGCTCAAGCTCCGTGCCCTGGCCTCCACAGGCTGCCCAGCCTGGGGTGGAAGTCCCCATTCCCCCCAACAAGCCTCTCTCCAGCAGCGTCAGCTCCAGGACAGCGGGCCTGGCCCAGCCTTCCCCGAAGATCTCACACCGGGAGGAGCGGTCCCTGCCTCCAGTACCCCCGTGGCCCTCACACCAGGAGCGACTATTTCTGGACACACCACCCCCGTCTGCCACCTCCCAGCCAAGCAGAACCAGAGCCAGCCGCCCCACAGCCCTCCAGGCCCTGCCACCCAGGCCCCCCGGCCCGGCCCTCCCGGGGGGGCACCTGTCACAGAGCCGGAACTCGCCCATGGGGAAGCGGTAGGCCCAGCCACTGGCGTCACTGTCGGACGTGAACACCTTCTCCTTATGCTTCTCAGACTGGATGTGCTGCTGCCATTGCTTCTTGCTGTTGCTATTCTTGCCACAGAGCCAGCAGTGGTACCCCATCTAGGGACACGGCCACCGTGGGTGCCCACTCCCTGCCCCTCTGCCCACACTGCCTCCCCGGGAGACCGAGGCCCTCCCCTTGGCCCCCCAGGTCAAGCTGGGACCAGCCTGTGGGTGGGCGTTACCATGATGTCGGCGTAGTCCGTGGGCATCTGGATCTGCTTCTCTCCTTCCCGTGAACCAACAGGCGTCCCTTCCCCTGGCTTCCCAGGGTTGTGTTTCTTCAGCCACATGTCATAGGTCTGCTGCATGTCCAGGACTGGTGGGCAGGAAGGCCCAATGAGCACGGATCCTCCCTCCACTCTGTCCCGCGACCCCTGCGGGACCCCAGCTGCAGGGCTGCCTGGTCCACTGGAGACCCAGAGAGGGCATGGCCCGGGGCAGGGCCCTGGCAGCAAAGAGGTTCAGTGGGTGCCCTGGGGCCTGCTGAGTGGGGGTGTCGGGGTCAGCCCCAGGTCCCTGCCTCCAGTACCCCCGTGGCCCTCACACCAGGAGCGACTATTTCTGGACACACCACCCCCGTCTGCCACCTCCCAGCCAAGCAGAACCAGAGCCAGCCGCCCCACAGCCCTCCAGGCCCTGCCACCCAGGCCCCCCGGCCCGGCCCTCCCGGGGGGGCACCTGTCACAGAGCCGGAACTCGCCCATGGGGAAGCGGTAGGCCCAGCCACTGGCGTCACTGTCGGACGTGAACACCTTCTCCTTATGCTTCTCAGACTGGATGTGCTGCTGCCATTGCTTCTTGCTGTTGCTATTCTTGCCACAGAGCCAGCAGTGGTACCCCATCTAGGGACACGGCCACCGTGGGTGCCCACTCCCTGCCCCTCTGCCCACACTGCCTCCCCGGGAGACCGAGGCCCTCCCCTTGGCCCCACCAGGTCAAGCTGGGACCAGCCTGTGGGTGGGCGTTACCATGATGTCGGCGTAGTCCGTGGGCATCTGGATCTGCTTCTCTCCTTCCCGTGAACCAACAGGCGTCCCTTCCCCTGGCTTCCCAGGGTTGTGTTTCTTCAGCCACATGTCATAGGTCTGCTGCATGTCCAGGACTGGTGGGCAAGAAGGCCCAATGAGCACGGATCCTCCCTCCACTCTGTCCCGCGACCCCTGCGGGACCCCAGCTGCAGGGCTGCCTGGTCCACTGGAGACCCAGAGAGGGCATGGCCCGGGGCAGGGCCCTGGCAGCAAAGAGGTTCAGTGGGTGCCCTGGGGCCTGCTGAGTGGGGGTGTCGGGGTCAGCCCCACCCCACCCCACCCACTCACTCTTGTTCTCCTTCATGAACGTCCACATGTCCCTCTCCTCCGGGCTGTGTGCGAAGGAGCAGTTTCCCACGTACTGGCACTTGCGGCCATTCTGTGCGTGGATGCAGAGCTACAACGGGGGCATGGGGAGAGTCTGCTGAGTCCTGCTGGATAGTGTCACGGCCCCAGCCAGCAGGCAAGCCCTCCTGGGCCGCAAGGCCTCGCATCCGAAGCCTCGATGCCACCCTGCATCCCGCCTTGGTGCTCACATCGTATTGCTGTGGGAAGTTGCGAATGGATGGCAGCGGCCGCACCGACACCCACTTCCTCTTGGCCTTGGACATCACCAGGAGGACCCGCCGCTCCTTGGTCCAGCTGCAGGACACAGTGGGCTGTGTGACCTCCACAGAGAGCCCAGCTTTCTCACCAGTGGCGCTCGCCCCCCGACCGCCTGTGCCCCTGCGTGGAGCCTGGCTCACCAGTGCCGTGCCTTGGCGCTGCAGTACTTGAGGTCCTTGTCAGGCTCCACCACCTGCCCGTTCCTCCAGCACTGGCCACACACAAACTTCATCTGCAGGTCAAAGGTGCTAGGCCCATGGGTCCGCGGGGCACCCTGCTGGCGAGAGGAGCTGGTGAAGCCACAGGACCAGGCTGAGGCCCTGGGGTCTGACACACAAGCTGCCTGGAGCCTTGGAGTCAGCAGGTCCATTCCCACTCACTGGTGGGAAGTGAAAGAGGAGAGTGAAAAAGCTGCCTTAAAACATTAAAAAAAACTAAGACCACGGCATCCAGTCCCATCACTTCATGGCAAATAGATGGAGAAACAATGGAAACAGTGACAGACTTTATTTTGGGGGGCTCCAAAATCACTGCAGATGGTAACTGCAGCCATGAAATTAAAAGACACTTGCTCCTTAGAAGAAAAGCTGTGACCAATCTAGACAGCATATTAAAAAGCAGAGACATTACTTTGCCAACAAAGGTCCATCTATTGAAAGCTATGGTTTTTCCAATAGTCATATACGGTGTGACAGGTAGACCATAAGGAAAGCTGAGTGCTGAAGAATTGATGTTTTTGAACTGTGGTGTTGGAGAAGATTCTTGAGAGTCCCTTGGACTGCAAGGAGACCAAACCAATCAATCCTAAAGGAATTCAGTCCTGAATATTCGTTGGAAGGACTGATGCTAAAACTGAAGCTCCAATAATTTGGTCACCAGATGTGAAAACTAACTCATTGGAAATGACCCTGATGCTGGGAAAGATTGAGGGCAGAAGGGGACAACAGAGGATGAGATGGCTGGATGGCATCACTGACACGATGGACGTGAGTTTGAGCAAACTCCGGGAGTTGGTGATGGACTGGGAGGCCTGGCGTGCTGCAGTCCATGGGGTCACCAAGAGTCAAACATGACTGAGCAACTGGACTGAACTGACCCCCTAACCCTGGGCCCCACAGCCTCTCAGTGTGGGGGCCAGGCCTGGGACGGGACTCTGGTCTCCTGAAGGAGTGCTTATCACCTTATCTGGCTAGTCCCCACAGGCCTGCTCTGTGGAGCTGCTGGAGTGTCCCTGGGCATGGCTTGTGACCTCTCAGCTCCCTGCTTTTGCACATGCTTGGAATGCCCCTCTCTATCAGGCTTGTTCTGGAAACTTTTGAAATTCAGCTTAAGCACCACCTCCTTCAGGAAGCCTTCCTTGGAGTTCTCCTAGGTGGCAGCTGGCCATCCTATGGGCTTCCATAGTACCTAAACCACCTCACATTGACTGCCTCTAGTTATGAGGGCCAGGCCTGGTGGAGAGCAGGGCCTAGAGGGTGGGGCTGGAGGAGCCTGGCAGCCTGTCTGTGGGACAGACTTCTGAGCAGCCCTGGACTCTTTTTTTTATTTTTTATTTTTATTTGTTTGCGTCAGGTCTCAGTTGCAGCATGCAGGATCATCAGTCTTCATTATGGCCTGGGAGATCTTTTAGTTACAGCATATGGGATAAAGTTCCCTAACCAGGGATCAAACCCGGGACCCCCTGAATTGGGAGCATGGAGTCTTAGCCACTGGAGCACTAGGGAAGTCCCAGCCTCTCTGAAGCCCCACCATATTCCGTCCCATTCTCTGTCTCAGCCTTTCCTTTGCAGGCAGAAGGGCCTGCTCTTCTGCACTCTTGCCTGGGGCAGGGGTGGGGGGCAGGGGAGAGATGGAAGGAGTGCCCACCAGCCTTGACTCCTACCACTTGCAACCCCTCGCCCAGCTGTGAGGGCCACCCTGCTGGCCCTCCTGTCGGCTAGACCTCCCCAAGTTCCCTGGGGCCTCAGATGTGGGGTCACCCCTCTAGGCAGCCCTCTCCTCTTCCTCTCCTGCCATGGGACGATCCTCTGTCCCTTGCACTGCCTAGACCAGGGCCTCCCCTGAGCAAGAGGGGGCTCTCACTTTGTTGGATTTTTATTTTTTGGCCGTGCCACCCAGCATTTGGGAGCTTAGTTCTCTGACCAGGGATTGAACCCTTTCTCCTATGTCAGAAGTGCAGAGTCTTAAGTGCTAGGTTGCCATGAAAGTCCCTCCTGGGTGTTGAATGACCCTCTTGCTGGGAGACATGCAGCCCGGCTCATCCCCAGGCTAACACACATCCCAAGAGCAAGGTAAAATCCCACCTTTGTAACCTGGCTAAAGCTACCTGGCAGGCCCCTCTATCCCACCCTCTAGACCCTGCTCTCCATCGGGCCTGGCCCTCATAACTAGATAAGTCAGTCAACACGAGGTGGTTCAGATCCCACGGCCTGGCTAAAGCTGGCAGGAGGTTTACATGTCAACGGTGATTTCAAGATGTCCCATTGATTCCTCACAGAAGTGTGAGAGGGTCCATTTCACAGGTGAGATAAGTGGAGTCCAGGGAGTCCCATGGCTTAGCCACTGCTCTAAGGAACAGCCATATTGGCCCACAGAATTTCCTTTTCAGAACTGCAGACTCAGCATCTTCTTGCAGCAGACCTGGGGGTAGGGTTCATTCTCACTGAACTGAGCGGAAGCAGAGGCTCAGAGCAGTCACTAACCCTGCCGCGGGTAAGTGGCCTGAGAACAGAGATCTGGTGTGAGGCAGGTGCTCCCCTGTACGGCGGCACAGCTGCACTGGGGGCACCAGGCCTGAGCAGCTTCTACCCCGGCATCCTGTCCTTGACCTCAAGCTGCCATCGGCCCCAGCCTCTGATGGCAAGCGAGACTCCTCACACCTGGGCTACAGCCAGGCCTGGCACAGAAGGCCTGCTCCTGAGCCAGGCCCGAGTGGCATCTTGGGGGGGCAGGATGCAGGGGGGGTCAGGGGAATGGCGGTGGTGCAGAGTCGGTGTTCTCTCTCTAGCAGACGACGTTGCAGGTCCAGCCTGAGTGCTGCACTGCTTCCCAGCCGGGCTCCTGGCCAGGAGCAAAAATAAACCACATGGCGGGTGGGGAAGAGGACTGAATGGAGGAGGGGCGGAGGACAGGAACCACTAGGAAGAGGAGAGAGAAAGAAAAAGGACCAGGAAGGAACGGTAGGCCAGGAGGCTGAAGGCCGAGAAGGTCAGCCAGCCTGGCCCATGTGTACCCTACTGGCCAGCCTGCCCTGCTCCCTGGCTCCCAGCCATACCCAGGCCGGCCTTAAGAGGGGCCTGAGGCCCAGGGTCCTCCCTAGGTGACCAGTGGGTGGGCTGGGCATGGTGAGGGAGTCATCCCCCACGTGACTGTCTCCTGGGCCCTGAGACCCCCCTCTCTCCCCTCTATCAGATAGGGTTACGATGACCCCTGCCTCTTGGGGAGGGTGTGAGCTTCAGGGGTGATGGGGTCCCTGCGTGGAGCAGGGACTCCTATGAGCCTCACTCTGGCCCTGGAAATGGCAGGCAAGATTCTGATCCGCAGTTTATGAATGAGGCGCCCTCAGGCTGATGAGGATGGAGCGGCTGGGGCAGGAGCAGAGTGGACTCTAGAGGAGCTGTCAGAGAACCCGAGACAACCTCCGCTGCTCCACTCGAGTGCCCCGGGCAGGTCTCTGGCGGGTCCTGAGCCTCAGCCTCCCCTCCCGGAAAGCACCAACCAGCTCATGGCAGGGGACCGGGGTGAGGATCCAGAGGGAGAGGAAGTGATATGAGCAGTGGGGGGAAAGGCTGAGGGACACCAGGACGTTTACATGGTCTCAGAGGCCCTCCAGGAAGACAGTCATTCATTACAAAGGAGGAGAGATTAACTTCATAACAGAGAAAGCTTTCCAGTGGAGGCACCTTTAATCAAGTTACCAGGGAAGGGACAAATGGAGGTGACTTGTCTCCAAGCAGACAATCTCAAACAGATGGGCCTTTTACAAAGCATCTGGTTCTTCAAAAATGTCAATGTCAGGACTTCCTTGGTGGTCCAGTGGCTAAAGACCCTGTGCTCCCAATGCAGGGGGCCTGGATCCCTGGTCAGGGAACTAGATCCTATAACTAAAGCCATATCTAAAGTCCCAGGTGCCACAACTAAGTCCCGGCATAGCCAAATAGATAGAGAATAAATATTTTTAAAAAGTCAGTGTCATGAAAGACAAAGACTGAGGAACTGCTCTAGATTAAAGGCGATCAAAGACACACACACACACAGACACACAAACACAGACACAGACACCCAGACAGACAGACAGACACACACACACACACACAAAGACAATAAAGGAACACAATGTGTTGCTGGCATCTGGGGAGGAGTTACAAAAATTTGAATAATAGTACATCACTGGAGGAGGAAACAGCAAGCCACTCCAGTATTCTTGCCTGGAGAATCCCATGGACAGAGGAGCCTGGCGGGCTACAGTCCACGGGGGTCACAGTAGGACATGACTGAGCAACTAAGCACAGGTGTACAGAACAGGGCAATCGGATAATCACCCCAACGTGAATTTGGTGATGTTGGTAACTGTCCTGTGGCTATTAAGGAAGAGAGTGTCCTTATTTTTACACTGAAGTATTTTAGGGTAATGGGGCATCATGTTTCCAACTTACTCTCTCATGGATCAGAAAAGTGTGTGTTTCTGTAAATAAATGCATATGTGTGTATGTATACACACACACACACAGCACAAAGTGAGTGCGGACAGTTGTAAAATGTTAACATCAGGGGGAATCTAGAAAAAGCTATACACAAATTCTTTGTGCTTTTCTTAAAATTTTCTGTTAAATAAATGATGACTAGGTGAAGAGATGGGGGCTTCCCTGGTGGCTCAGATGGTAAAGAATCTGCCTGCAATGCAGGAGACCCAGGTTTGATCCCTTGGTCAGGAAGATCCCCTGGAGAAGAGAAGGGCAACCCACTCCAGTATTCTTGCCTGGAGAATCCCATGGACAGAGGAGCCTGGCGGGCTAACCTGGCCAGGAGCAAAAATAAACCACATGGCGGGTGGGGAAGAGGACTGAATGGAGGAGGGGCGGAGGACAGGAACCACTAGGAAGAGGAGAGAGAAAGAAAAAGGACCAGGAAGGAACGGGTAGGCCAGGAGGCTGAAGGCCGAGAAGGTCAGCCAGCCTGGCCCATGTGTACCCTACTGGCCAGCCTGCCCTGCTCCCTGGCTCCCAGCCATACCCAGGCCGGCCTTAAGAGGGGCCTGAGGCCCAGGGTCCTCCCTAGGTGACCAGTGGGTGGGCTGGGCATGGTGAGGGAGTCATCCCCCACGTGACTGTCTCCTGGGCCCTGAGACCCCCCTCTCTCCCCTCTATCAGATAGGGTTACGATGACCCCTGCCTCTTGGGGAGGGTGTGAGCTTCAGGGGTGATGGGGTCCCTGCGTGGAGCAGGGACTCCTATGAGCCTCACTCTGGCCCTGGAAATGGCAGGCAAGATTCTGATCCGCAGTTTATGAATGAGGCGCCCTCAGGCTGATGAGGATGGAGCGGCTGGGGCAGGAGCAGAGTGGACTCTAGAGGAGCTGTCAGAGAACCCGAGACAACCTCCGCTGCTCCACTCGAGTGCCCCGGGCAGGTCTCTGGCGGGTCCTGAGCCTCAGCCTCCCCTCCCGGAAAGCACCAACCAGCTCATGGCAGGGGACCGGGGTGAGGATCCAGAGGGAGAGGAAGTGATATGAGCAGTGGGGGGAAAGGCTGAGGGACACCAGGACGTTTACATGGTCTCAGAGGCCCTCCAGGAAGACAGTCATTCATTACAAAGGAGGAGAGATTAACTTCATAACAGAGAAAGCTTTCCAGTGGAGGCACCTTTAATCAAGTTACCAGGGAAGGGACAAATGGAGGTGACTTGTCTCCAAGCAGACAGTCTCAAACAGATGGGCCTTTTACAAAGCATCTGGTTCTTCAAAAATGTCAATGTCAGGACTTCCTTGGTGGTCCAGTGGCTAAAGACCCTGTGCTCCCAATGCAGGGGGCCTGGATCCCTGGTCAGGGAACTAGATCCTATAACTAAAGCCATATCTAAAGTCCCAGGTGCCACAACTAAGTCCCGGCATAGCCAAATAGATAGAGAATAAATATTTTTAAAAAGTCAGTGTCATGAAAGACAAAGACTGAGGAACTGCTCTAGATTAAAGGCGATCAAAGACACACACACACACAGACACACAAACACAGACACAGACACCCAGACAGACAGACAGACACACACACACACACACAAAGACAATAAAGGAACACAATGTGTTGCTGGCATCTGGGGAGGAGTTACAAAAATTTGAATAATAGTACATCACTGGAGGAGGAAACAGCAAGCCACTCCAGTATTCTTGCCTGGAGAATCCCATGGACAGAGGAGCCTGGCGGGCTACAGTCCACGGGGGTCACAGTAGGACATGACTGAGCAACTAAGCACAGGTGTACAGAACAGGGCAATCGGATAATCACCCCAACGTGAATTTGGTGATGTTGGTAACTGTCCTGTGGCTATTAAGGAAGACAGTGTCCTTATTTTTACACTGAAGTATTTTAGGGTAATGGGGCATCATGTTTCCAACTTACTCTCTCATGGATCAGAAAAGTGTGTGTTTCTGTAAATAAATGCATATGTGTGTATGTATACACACACACACACAGCACAAAGTGAGTGCGGACAGTTGTAAAATGTTAACATCAGGGGGAATCTAGAAAAAGCTATACACAAATTCTTTGTGCTTTTCTTAAAATTTTCTGTTAAATAAATGATGACTAGGTGAAGAGATGGGGGCTTCCCTGGTGGCTCAGATGGTAAAGAATCTGCCTGCAATGCAGGAGACCCAGGTTTGATCCCTTGGTCAGGAAGATCCCCTGGAGAAGAGAAGGGCAACCCACTCCAGTATTCTTGCCTGGAGAATCCCATGGACAGAGGAGCCTGGCGGGCTATAGTCCAAGAGATTACAAAGAGTCGGACTCTCCATTACATAGCGATAAACCAAAGGGATGGGGAACGGGGGATGCCCCTCGTGGGGGCTGACCCCACCCCCAATGCCAGCCCAGGGTCTTACCAAGCTGCTGCTGGCCTTCCCTGTGTGAGCCTCCATCTGCTGCCAGTATTTCTTGGATTCCTGGACGATGTCTTCGTGGGTCATGCCTGAGAAGGGAAGGGGGGAAAGACATGGTATCCCTGGAGCTCAGTGAGGAGAAAGGCGGGGGGTCCAAGAGGTGTTGGTGCCACCCCAGCTCCAGGGAGGAGCCCCACTTCCCAGTTAGGCCGAGGAAAGATGACAGGAGCAGGGACACCCTGCCCGCTCTCTAGGCCTGTTGGTTCATCTGCTGCTGGAGACAGAGGCCCCACAGAGAAAAAGATGCAGGAGCAAGATGTGGGCTCTGCAGAATGATGGGGGCCTCCCTGTACCCACGCCAGTGTCTCTGTCCCTCCCCTGTCCCCTGCCTCCCTCAGGAGGGACCTCAAGTCTGACCCCTGCTCAGTGGCCTCCAGCCTGCAGGTTCTTAGGGCTTCATGTCTGGCCCAGCCCGGCTGCCCCGCTCACCGAGGGGCCAGGACTTCACTGCCAGTTGGCAAAGGGCAGACACCCAAGCCTGGTGGCCCAGACCCTCCCAATATGACTGTGGACACTAAGCACACCTCCAAGGGGCAGCTCACAGCCTCTTCCACAAGGCATGCCCTCCTCCCAGCCCCGGTCTGGCCTTCTAGTTCCTTCTGCAGACCCACTTCATTTGCAGTCTGGCCCTGTGGATACCACTCCCCCACGGTGGCTCACCAGTAGGGGCTTATTCGGCCAGGCATTTGCTTGGTGCCCACCTTCTTGCTAATGGATGCTTCTCTAGCCCAGAGCTCTCCTGGGACCTTCCAGACCCCCACATCTGGCTTGCTTGCTTGACCTTTCCACCTGAGTCCAACAGGCAGCTCAGACCGCCCCACATCCCACACAAGCCTAGACATGATTCCCTGACCTGCTCCTCCCCATCTCAGCACACAGAGTCTCCACTGGGTCAACCTGATGCCCTTTCTTTGTCTCATACATGTCTGGTTCATCAGCTCCCGCTGGCTCCACCATCAAAACACCCAGAATCCGATCACTTCTACAACCTCCACCGCTGCCACCCAGGCCTCAGCCACACTCCCGGGCCCCCTTCCATCTGCCCTTGGCCCCTCTGTTCTCCACCCAGTAGCTAGAGCGAATTCTTAAAAACACTGATCAGGTCATACAACTCTACCCGCTCAACCACCGACCCCCGAACCCTGCACATTGTATTTAAAACAATCTCAGCTGGTGCTAGTGGTAAAGAACCCTCCTGCCAATGCAGGAGACATAAGAGACCGGTGTTTAATCCCTGTTGGGGAAGATCCCCAGGAGGAAGGCATGACAACCCACTCTAATATTCATGCTTGGAGAATCCCACGGACAGAGGAGTCTGGTGGGCTACAGTCTATAGGGTCACAGTCAGACATGACTGAAGCAACTTAGCATGCACACATGCATGCAACTATTTCTATTTCTGTTTATGATCTCGAGACTTTTTTACCTCTTAGGTCTCATCTCTGGCACTGCTCCTCTCCCCAGCATGAAGCTGCTCTGCCCTCACAGACGTCCTTCCTTTTGTATCAAGCTTGCTCCTACTTCAGGGCTGCCAGCCTTGCTGTTCCCTCTGCCTGGAATGCTCTCTCTGCCCTTCCTTGCTCAAATGCCACCTACTCTGAGAAGCCCTCCCAGACTTCCTAATCTCAAATGCCCCATCCCGAGTCCCTCTCCGTCCTCCTGCTCTGCTTTCCTTTCCTCATGTTACTGATATACATCTGTAAGTCTATTACCCTATTCCATCAACTCTCAGAAGACAAGGCTTGTTAGATGCACCGTTATTTTATGTTCCACACACACAACAAAAATGCTGTTAAGTGAACGATGACAGGCAGCGGGGACAGTGTGCCTCCTGGAGCAGAAGGATGGAGGGTCCCTTGCCTCCCTGTCTGACTGTCTGCCTTGCTCTCGTGTACATCCCAGGGCCCTGAGGCCAGGGGCCTCCACGTGTTCATTCAGGACCCTGACGGAGCAGGCGCTCAAGGAGTCCCGTCAAGTGAGCCAGCGAGCAAGGGCATGGCCCTTAACCTCCTCATCGCTGGGGCGGAGCTGGCATCACCGCCTCGCAGAGGAGCAGTGGGGCTCGGTGAGGGGCCGCTGGTCACCAGCCCACCCAGGTGGCCCATGGAGCTCTGCCTCCTGGCTCCTCTGCACTGGCTCCCCTGGCAGTGCCCACACAAGGATACACCCTGGGTCTTCTGGGCCTGGAAGCCCTGGACTCATCTCTGAGTCCTAGGATGTCCAGGAAGTACTGGTTTCTCTGCAGACCCCATCACAACATCACTGCCCTGCTCTGAACCCCACAGTCCTCTCACCCTCACCTGAGCCCCACCTCAATCCTCACCTGAGCCCCAACCTGAGTCCTCACCTGAGCTCCCACCTCAATCATCACCTGAGTTCCCACCTGAGTACTCACCTAAATCCTCACCTGAGCCCCACCTGAGTACTCACTTGAGCCCTCACCTAAATCCTCATCTGAGCCCTACCCGAGTACTCACCTGAGCCCTCATCTCAGTCCTCACCTGACCCTCAACCTGAGTCCTCACCTGAGCCCCCCCTCAACCATCACCTGAGTCCCCACCTGAATACTCACCTAAATCCTCACCTGAGCCTCACCTGAGTACTCACCTGAGCCCTCACCTAAATCCTCATCTGAGCCCTACCTGGGTACTCACCTGAGTCCCCTCCTCAATCATCACTGAGCCCCACCTAAATCCTCACCTGAGCCCCCCCTGAGTACTCACCTGAGCCCTCACCTGAATCCTCATCTGAGCCCCCACCTGAGTCCTCACCTAAATCCTCACCTGAGCCCCCACCTGCAGCCTCACCTGCGCCC
>SJYC01050543.1:0-19011 GCA_006408675.1 Madoqua kirkii | reverse complement strand
CCCCACCTCAATCCTCACCTGAGCCCCCACCTGAGTCCTCACCTGAGCCCCCACCTCAATCCTCACCTCAATCCTCACCTGAGCCCCCACCTGAGTCCTCACCTGAGCCCCCACCTGAGCCCTCACCTGAGCCCCCACCTGAGCCCTCACCTGAGCCCTCACCTGAGTACTGCTGCAGGAGCCAGACCTTGAGCTCGATGAAGCTGTGGGCGAAGTGGCAGCTGTCCTCGCGCAGGCAGCCGTATCGCACCTCGTGGCGGCACACGTCGAACTGGAAGTGCTCCTGGAACTGGCGAACCTTGGAGTACTTGAGGGAGGTGGAGCGGACGATGTGCACCAGGCACCTGGCGGGCGGGGGTGGGCATGATGCAGCCTGCAGCCCTTCATCCCTGGCCAGGCCCCTTCCCTGGTATCTGTGCCAGATACTTGATGAGGGTCTCCTACCCGGCTGCCTCCCCCTATTCACCCTGGCACAGGAGCGAAGGGGTGGGGGTCCTATGCTCAGGCAGGTCTGCCGTGAACCCCAGTGGTGTGCCCCTTTCCCAGCCTCACCCTGGAGACAGCTTAGGAAGGAGCTGCACCAGACCCCCAGAAAGGGCATCTCCCTTGGGTTCCCCAGCTTGATGCCCCAGAGTTGGTCTTGCAACCGGAGGGATGACACCTGAGCATCTCCTCTGGGCTGGGAATTTTAACTACCTTCCCAGTAACTCTGGGAGAAGGGGATTAACATCCACTTTATAGAAGAGGAAACCAAGGGTCACAGAGGTCAGAGGATATAAAAGAGACCAGTGTCTGAGCTGGGGTTTGGACCCATTCTGATTCCATCAACCCAGGCTGGGACATAGCCAAGAGGAATCAGAGGGAGCGTAGGTGGGGGCTGGACCCCACCAGCCTCTCACACTCACTGTCCAGCGCCTGTGTCAGGACGGTGGAGCACACTGGATGGGAGTCAGGGATGTGGCCCTCACCTGCTGACTGAGTAAGCGGCTTCTGAGCCTCAGCTTTGTCAACTATGTATCAGAGACACTCACTCCTCCACACAGGAGGATTTTAAAGACTGCAGAGATCATTAAAATATGAAAGAAAATGCTTGGACTATAGTCGATGCTCAGTACATGTAGTTCTGTCCTTTCCAGGTGGATGCTAGATCTGAGTCTCAAATCCTGCCCCTTGTCTTGACACCCTAGGCCCACTCTGGCCACAACTGCTCCCTAGGCATCTAAGCTGCCCCAGGGGGCCTCTTCATCTGTCCCCTCCTTGATCCAGGCCATGGGTCTGGCTGTGGGCCTCACTCACTTGTTGTTGTAGAAGCTGTGCTTGGCAGCCAGGTTGGAGCAGACAGACGGAGAGTCCTTGGTGCCTTTGCTGATGATCCGGGGTTTACTGTCAAAGCAGATCTGCCCGGGGAGGAGTGGGCTGGGACCCAGCATGGCCACCCCAGAGGGGCAGACTGGGTCCCTGCAAGCCCTGCCCTGAGTCAGGGGGTGAAGAGGGAAACCCCAGTGTCTGTGCCCTCACCTCTCTGATCTCACCATTCCAAATGCCTGGGGCAGGGGTTATTCCTCATCTCTGAGCCTTCATTTCCTCAGCTGTAACCCAGGGGAAAACCACACCTGTTCTGTCCCACGGATTCACTGTGAAACCGAAGAAGGATCTAACAGAACTGCAGCTGCTTTGTGAAGTCTATGCAACCACTAGGCTGCAGACTGTGGTCCCCTAAAGGGAGCGGGAGGCCTACCTGCTCTAAGAGTCAGAGGAAAGGGCTGCTTGTGTGAGGAATGGGGGCTGGCCGGGCAGCACCAAACCCTGCCGGCAACCCAGACCCAGCGCCCTCCTTCCCACAGATGGAGTCTATCCCTGCCCGCATCACGTGATGCCTGGTGGGGAGGCAGGGGCCAGCAGGATCTCCTGTGACAGCTCTGGGGAGGAAATGAACAGCTTGGTGGGGCTGCTGGCATCACCCTTGAGACTCAGAGGGTCCAAGACGCAGAAGCATGGGGGAAGGCCTGGCCTGGACATGGGCAGGGAAGTGGGCTGGAAGGCGCCATGGGCACTGAAGCCAGCACAGCTGAACGAGGAAGCGTGGGGGGCTTAGCATGAGCTTCTAGGGCACCTGAGTCTGGCCTCTGGTGGCCGGAAGAGCCAGGTGTGGTTCTTTCTCTTTGTGGCCTCAGTTTCCACCTCTGCAAAATGAGGGGACTGGATAGGATCTGGGCTCGAGTACCATAGGGTCCTATGCGCCTAACTTTCTGACAGTTCCAGGAACGTACTCATTGTAAGAGCAGGCCTCCAAAACCCTCGGGTTCCCGGGCTCATCGCCCAGCATGGAGCCCACCCCGGTCTGTGCATGGACTGGGGAGGGGCTGGTACCTCACAGAGGAAAGTGAAGATGCCCTGGTGCTCCTTGAGGAGCTTGGCGATGGTGAGGCTGCCGCGCTTGACGCCCCCCAGCGGGTCGAAGAGCAGGTCGCGGTTAAGGGTGCCCTTCCGCTCCTCCGTCCACACGTCGATCTCTTCCTGATGGTAGGCGAAGGTGCAGTTATCCCCGTACTTACAGTCCTGCTTGTTAATCATGTCTGCAAAGAGGCAACAGGACACACGTTCCGCCAGGCGGACGGCACTGCAGCACCCTCGTGGCCACTGCCGCAGCTGGATGGATAGGCAGCCACCCAGCGGGGCTTGGGGGATTATGCGGTCATCCCCGCTCCTTCCCTGCACAGAGCTGCTGTGTATGGACCAGGCAAGATGGCAGGCACAAATGGGCTTTGTAGACATATAGAAAGTGAAAGTGTTAATCGCTCAGTTGTGTCCTACTCTTTGCAACCCCATGGACTGTAGCCCACCAGGCTCCTCTGTCCATGGAATTCTCCAGGCAAGAATACTGGAGTGGGTTGCCATGCCCTTCCTGCAAGGGATCTTCCCACCCCGGGGATCGGGGTCTCTCGCATTGCAGGCAGATTCTTTATCATCTGAGCCACCAGGGAAGCCCAGACATACATAAGCCTCTAAATAAAGATGGGAGGTTTTACAATTATTATTACTAGTCACTAGGAAGATACCACTGGTGACAGAAAGCAGGGGCCTTGGGGCCTGGCAGATGTGGGCTGGGGATTCCCTGTTATTCCTGAGCCTCAGCTGTCCATGAAATGAGAACACAGTTGTTATCGGAATCAAGTGAGATAAGATATAAAATAAAAAGTAATGATAGTAAATAAGATAATAAGAATCAAACTCTTGGGGGCCAGGGAGCTGGGAAGGCAGCAGGTTTATAACCTGGAGACCAGCCATTTCCTGGCAGTGGGAACTTCTTTTCTTTCTTCATCCCCCTCCCTCACACTCTAAGTCACCCCTGACCCCTGGCCAGGCTTGCCAGCACACAGGGATGAGCAGGCCAGTGGCCAAGTGACCCCACAGACAGTGGGCTCTGCACTGTGACCAACTCTGCATTTATCGGGGAGCCCTGGAGGGGCTCCCAAGATCTGGGCACTGCTTAAAGGAGGAGCAGAGGACAACCAGGTTCCCAGGGCACAACATGTGCAAGAGTCAGGGTTCAGGGTATGTGGCGACTGCTCAGGGCCGATGGGGGACTTGTAGGCCCCATGGAATCAGGACTTTATCCACACTGGCTGGGACATGACCAGAGCAGACCTTCAAGCTCAGAAATGACAAGCCTTTAAGATCCAGCTGAGGGACCTCCCTGGTGGTCCAGTGGTTAAGCATCCACCTTTCAATGCAGGAGGCACAGGTTCAGTCCCTGGTCAGAGAACTTAAGATCCACATGTGGTGGAGCAACTGAACCTGTGTGCTACAACTCGAGAGGAAAGCGCACATACTGCAAAGGAAGATCCCACAACCAAGACCCGCCACAGCCAAAAATAAGTAAGGAAATATTAAAAAAAAATAAAGCTAGCTCTTAAAAGATCCAGCCGGGAAGACAACGAGCTGATCCAGAAAGCCTGTGTGGGCTACTGCCACGGGCTGGGTTGGGAGACAAAGGCGGAGCCTGGGGCGGGCTCCCAAAGCCTCAGTTTCCTCACTCAGAGGATGCAAGGGATCTTCCCACCCAGGGGATCGGGGTCTCTCGCATTGCAGGCAGATTCTTTATCATCTGAGCCACCAGGGAAGCCCAGACATACATAAGCCTCTAAATAAAGATGGGAGGTTTTACAATTATTATTACTAGTCACTAGGAAGATACCACTGGTGACAGAAAGCAGGGGCCTTGGGGCCTGGCAGATGTGGGCTGGGGATTCCCTGTTATTCCTGAGCCTCAGCTGTCCATGAAATGAGAACACAGTTGTTATCGGAATCAAGTGAGATAAGATATAAAATAAAAAGTAATGATAGTAAATAAGATAATAAGAATCAAACTCTTGGGGGCCAGGGAGCTGGGAAGGCAGCAGGTTTATAACCTGGAGACCAGCCATTTCCTGGCAGTGGGAACTTCTTTTCTTTCTTCATCCCCCTCCCTCACACTCTAAGTCACCCCTGACCCCTGGCCAGGCTTGCCAGCACACAGGGATGAGCAGGCCAGTGGCCAAGTGACCCCACAGACAGTGGGCTCTGCACTGTGACCAACTCTGCATTTATCGGGGAGCCCTGGAGGGGCTCCCAAGATCTGGGCACTGCTTAAAGGAGGAGCAGAGGACAACCAGGTTCCCAGGGCACAACATGTGCAAGAGTCAGGGTTCAGGGTATGTGGCGACTGCTCAGGGCCGATGGGGGACTTGTAGGCCCCATGGAATCAGGACTTTATCCACACTGGCTGGGACATGACCAGAGCAGACCTTCAAGCTCAGAAATGACAAGCCTTTAAGATCCAGCTGAGGGACCTCCCTGGTGGTCCAGTGGTTAAGCATCCACCTTTCAATGCAGGAGGCACAGGTTCAGTCCCTGGTCAGAGAACTTAAGATCCACATGTGGTGGAGCAACTGAACCTGTGTGCTACAACTCGAGAGGAAAGCGCACATACTGCAAAGGAAGATCCCACAACCAAGACCCGCCACAGCCAAAAATAAGTAAGGAAATATTAAAAAAAAATAAAGCTAGCTCTTAAAAGATCCAGCCGGGAAGACAACGAGCTGATCCAGAAAGCCTGTGTGGGCTACTGCCACGGGCTGGGTTGGGAGACAAAGGCGGAGCCTGGGGCGGGCTCCCAAAGCCTCAGTTTCCTCACTCAGAGGTGTCGTGAGGATGTGTGACAGTGGGAACAAAAGGGTGGCACTCTAAAGCTCTGAACAATATCAAGACTGTTCAGGTCTTGAACCCAGACAGCACCCAGACACTTGGTTGGGAAGAAGAAGAAAGCAAAGGAGGTACCTGCCGAATATCCACGTCAGCCTGACATGAGCCAGAAGGGAGGATGATGACAACACACGAATTTTTAAAAGCTAGTGTCTGTCAAGCCCTTACTATGGCCCAGTCTCCAGTGCTTTACATAGATTCTCTCCACGTCCTTCCCATATAGCCCTCTGGGGCCCAGCAGCGTATCAGAACTGTCTGACCCTCCCACCCAGGAGCTGCTGAGGCCCCAGCTCGAGTGTAACACCCGGAGGCTCTCGTCTGTCTGCAGAGCTGGTCACGGCCGAGTTGCTTGTTCTTACATGGACTCCATCCTCTCCAGACCACCCCTGTCTGTCTGCCTGTCTGCCTGCGGTGAGGTGCAGAGCCGCGGCCGGCTGGGGGCAGCTGGGCCTTGGGCCGTGCTGACTACCCCTGAGGCGGCCCACCCACCTTTGCAAAGGTAGTAGGAGCCCACGAAGCTGGTCTTGGTGGGCCGGGGCCGGATCCGCTTCCACGTCTGGTCCTCGGCGCTCCGGAGCCGGCCGAGCAGCGTGTCCTCTTGCACTTGTGCTCGAGGCCCTCGCGGTAGGTGTAGTCGCCTGCCTTGGGGCCTGGGGGGGAAGGGAGGTCCGGGACTGTGGTTCTGGAGGCAGAACTGAAGGGGGACAGGGACCGGCCACCCAACTGCCGCCTAGAAGCCCACCTCCTTCCTCTGGGCCTCCCGCCAGTTCCTTGACTGTGCTCCCTGAAGACAGGGTGTCGGGGCTGGCCAGAGATCCCCTCTGAGGAGCCCCTTCTCAGCACCCACCCCCTTTCCACCACCGCCCTGACTCTGCAGTCAGAGAGCCTGACTATGTCAGCGTCTCCTTGGAACAAATGGTGAAGACAGAGGCCAGCAGAAAGCAGGTTCTGTCTCCTCCTTTTCCTGCCCAGGGAGGCGCAGCCAGCTTTCCTTAGCCTCCCTTCCATGCTCCTTTTCTTCTTTCCCCTGGTCCTCCCCAGTCTTCTGACCAAGGGACTCTTCTCCCCCAACAATGGAGTGGGGTGAGCCTCCCCAAAGAGACCAGGAAGACCAAGGTCCCTTGTGGGGAACCACATGATGTGGCTGGCCAGCACCTGGTGGGCAAAAGCTCTGCTTCCCTAGCAAGGGCCTGCGGATCAGGGAGGGGATGTGCTCCATACAAGGAAAAAGACCTTCTCATGGGCACAGACACCTCGCTAGACTGCGTTCTGCCCCCTGGCCCTGCAGGGCCATGGGCTTCGTAGGACACCTCTGGCAGGTATGACAGGCATGTGATGGGGAGGGGGTGGACGACAGCAATAGATGACCTCTGAGGTCCTGTCAACTCCAGCCCCTCTGAGATGGAGGATTCCAGGCTGGGAAGATTTGTAAACCTGAGATATCCAGAGAATATTATTCTGAAATATCAGGACTGTAGAATTCTGGCAGATGAAATGATGTGAGTTTAAATATCTGAAATTCTAGGTGTGTTGAAAATTGTTTACCAACACTGGGCACCTATCTGGAATTGCTCCTATAGTCTCCTTTGGGTTTGTGGGTGGGGAGCCCAGGAAATACCTTTCTTAGGCTCCTCTGTCCCCTGGACTCTAGGCAAGGTTTGAATTCACACAGTGAGAGGTGAATGTGGACAGAGACGCAGGCTGCACTTTCTCAGCAGATACGTTTGCGGCAGCTAGCTAGACCCTGCCTTCCACAGCCAGGAGCCAGCCTCTGGGCTGTGGGATAGCCGTGATACTGGCCAGCAGCCCCCTGAGCTCTGTGTGAGCAGCATGCCCCACTTCTGGGCCTCAGCTTGTGGAGAAGCATCCTACAGGCCCGATGGTGTCTCCTGGCTTCCAGTCCTCCAGCCTTTCTGGCAGCTTTGAAAGTCCCTGCACCACCCCCCCCACCCCCCCCAACCCCGACGTCCTCAGCTGCTCTAAATAGCCAGCAGGGCTTCTGTCTTCCCAGACTTATCTCCGATGGGTGCACTGGGCTTCCGTCACTCTGGGATGCTATGCTCCTGCGACCCCTGCCATCACTGGGCAGAGGGGTGGAGCACGGAGGTGTGGCCTTACCTGTTTTGGGGTAGCAGAGCTGACAGGCCTGCTTAAACTCGTGGGTGGCAGCCAAGGGGTTCTTGATGAGCAAGGCGGTGTTGGGCATGGAAGGCTCTGGCTGTAACAGGAAGAGGCTGGCTTTAGGTGCTGGACAGTGGCCGGAGCCACCAGGGCCAGCCTGGGCACCAGAAGTGTGACACTCTCCCCCAATCCCACCCAAGACCCGAACCGCAGCCTGGATCCTCCTTCTTCCCCCAGCCTCCCAGACGGGGAGGTCCTTGTAACATGATCCAAGAATCCAGCAGGGCTACTTCAGCCTAGTCGAGGTGCCTGGGTGACAGTGACCTTGGCCCAGAACCTTTCCTTGAGTCAAAGTCCAACGTAAAAGGAGTGAAACAGGAGTGGCCCTGATTGGGGCCTAAGCACAGCCCACCCGCACCCCCCACCCATCCTCTCTCCCAAGCCCGCGTGGCCTCATTAGATGGGAAGGAGGCAAAACTCAGAGAGGTTTGGTGGCTTTCCCAGGACCACACAGCTATGTCTTGGCTGAGGCCAGAGTCTAGGTCACCTGAGTCCTGGACAGATGCTCTCAACTCAAACCTGGCTGAATCCTGAGATCAGGGATGTTAATGACCCTGGAGAGATCACTCAACCCTCTGAGCCTCAATGTCCTCTCTGGTCAGAAAAGTGAGAGCCAAGCCCTCTGCTTGCTCCAGCATGCCACCAGGCCAGGAAGGGTCTGCAAGGGCCAGGAAGAGACCGTCTCTGGCCCGCCTGCTCTTGAGGGATGCTGGACCTCATCCCAAGCTGAGGGCTTACCCCCACTCTGGAGCCCACAGTGCCTTGCCTCCACCCCCTGGAGAGCACGAGGTACCTGGGCACCCATCCTCACTGAGTCACTCACCGAGGGGGCCGGTTTCTGAGTACCGCTCGGGGGACGATGGTCCTGTGCGTTGGCGTCCTCTGGGCAAGAAGACAGAGGGGTCACCTGCCCTGAAGGGTGTAAGGGGCCCTCTGTGTTTCTGGATTTCTCTTCTTTATTTCTAACTTGGAGAAGCCATCCAGGCCACACATGCTCTCCTGTGTGGGCCATCGCCCGGGGACAGAGAAGCCTCCCAGCTCGGGCACGTCCACCCCGCGCTTACACCTTCTGTGCCCTGACAGCCCCTGGGAGAAAGCCTGAGGTCCTCAGCTTGGCTCACGGTCCTGAGACCAGCCTCAGGCCTTCAAGGCCCCCAACCCACCCACCCTGAGGGCAATGCCTCTACTCATCCACCAGACCCTCCAACACTAGGCCTGGGCAGCATCGCTCCGTCGGCTGGCAGACGATCCTGCTAGCTGTCACCTCCTCCAGGAAGTCTCCGTGAAGCCCATCTGTGCCCCCTGGGAATTCCCATCAACAGGGAGCACTCTAGGCTAGGTCTGTCAGAAACCCGGTCCCACAGAGGCCCAGGAAGGTCTGTTTCCTTGCAGGGTCCCAGGCCAGAGTGGTGTTGGAGGAACCCATGGCCTTGCATCCTGCCCCCAGCCCCAGGATCATCCTCCCACCAGTCTGGCGATCCAGGGTCCTGGGAGGCTGGGCAGAGAGCACCAGACTATATCCCAGCCCTGCTCTTGATCTTAAACAAGCCACCCAGTCCCTGAGGTCTTGGCCCACACTGTGGTGGGCATCACAGGAGACGCAAAGCCAGGGGCCCCAGACCAGGAAAGAGCTGTCATCCCAGCTGCACTCTCCAGAGACTAGAGACAGATGGCATTTTGCCAACTTTCAGGTGGTGGCGGAAGGCCTCACCCAGGAAGGAGCTGGGCTTGTCCAGGGAACCACGGGATGACCCGAAGCTGTCAAGGGCGTCCAATCGGGTCTCCGAATATGGCAGCAGGTCCAGGGAGTCTAGCCCTGAGCCCGGGGGCTCCAGGGCATCCAACACGGAGGCCGCCAGCTTCTTGGAGGGGTCCACGACGAGGCCGAAGGAGGCAGGGGGCAGCGGGCTGGACACAGGGATGGAGCCCCCCACCACAGGGGGCAGCAGCGGGGTCCCACCGGGGAACACGGGGATCAGCTGGGGCAGTTCGCTGGGCACACCGCCGCCAGGCAGGCCACCCTGCACCAGGGACTGCGAGATGGGAACAGAGGGAGGGGTTGGAGGAGAACACCAGTGAGATGTGAGCGCCCAGGCCTGTTCTGCAGGGTGGACCTTCAGTCCCTCCTGGATGCATGTTCTGTACTTTTCGCCTTTCATCCAGTGCAAGTCGCCTGCCCCTAGGCCTCAGTCTTCCCACTGCGACATGAATGCGGGGCCTTCCCTCCACCTCACCTGGGATATGAGGATGTGATGGGGTCCCAGCAGGGAGGGGGGAGAGGGGTTCTGGGAACAGGAAGGGACAGCCCCACTCACCAACGAGTCCAGGAGGGTATCCAGCTCTGGACCGAAGACGTCCCCATCGGAGAAGTCGTCCAGGCTCTCAGTGCCGGGGAGGGCCCTGCTGCTGCTGTCCAGGGGAGCCAGCAGGTCCAGAACGTGAGGGAAGAGGGACATCGTGGGGGTGGAGGGGAGGGGGGCTGGGGAGCCTCGCAGGTCCACGTAGCAGTCTGTGGATGGGGGTGGGCTCAGTAGCTGCAGGAGGTCCCATCTGGTGGGAATGGGGGAGCTGGCCTAGGGCCCTGGGCTTCTCAGCCACCGCCTGCCCTCTTCCCCTGCCCCCTCGGAGCCTGGAGCCCTGCCTTCCCTGTGGCCTGACCCCACGGGGAGGCTCAGCCGGTGGAGGGGCCTTCAGTCCTGCAGCATCTCCCAGACGGTCCAGGTCACCCTCCACCTCACCTGGGATATGAGGATGTGATGGGGTCCCAGCAGGGAGGGGGGAGAGGGGTTCTGGGAACAGGAAGGGACAGCCCCACTCACCAACGAGTCCAGGAGGGTATCCAGCTCTGGACCGAAGACGTCCCCATCGGAGAAGTCGTCCAGGCTCTCAGTGCCGGGGAGGGCCCTGCTGCTGCTGTCCAGGGGAGCCAGCAGGTCCAGAACGTGAGGGAAGAGGGACATCGTGGGGGTGGAGGGGAGGGGGGCTGGGGAGCCTCGCAGGTCCACGTAGCAGTCTGTGGATGGGGGTGGGCTCAGTAGCTGCAGGAGGTCCCATCTGGTGGGAATGGGGGAGCTGGCCTAGGGCCCTGGGCTTCTCAGCCACCGCCTGCCCTCTTCCCCTGCCCCCTCGGAGCCTGGAGCCCTGCCTTCCCTGTGGCCTGACCCCACGGGGAGGCTCAGCCGGTGGAGGGGCCTTCAGTCCTGCAGCATCTCCCAGACGGTCCAGGTCAGTGCCCACCTCTGGGGTACGCAATGCCCCCTCTCAAGGACACTTTGTAACTGTGACCCCTCCTGGAAGCCAGTGAGGAAGATAAAAGGAGAGGAGGACTTCGAGAGAGGTGGACCCCCAGCTGGGTCCCATGGAGGTGGCCCCGTACCTCCCAGGCTGGAGACTGGCCGTGCAGGGGAGTCTGTTTTCCTGCACCCACTCTTTTCTTTCATGCTTCAGGCAGTCCCCAGGGCAGGGAGCCCCCAGGAGCCCTGTCTGCAGGGCCAGGGATCTGCAGGAGCTTGACCCAGCTGACCTCCTGGGGTCGTGGCGGGGGAGGGGCTGAGTTCTCCACAGGGCGCATCTCCACCCCATCATCTGGCGTCAGGGACACTACCTGTTTCGATGTCATCTATGGACCCCAATCCATTGGAAGTTCCCTGTAGAGAAGGGGGACAGGGCGGGTCAGATAGACAGACACCGGCTAGGAGGGGCCCCTCCCTCAGTGACCCGCTGTGTTAACCACCAGGCCAGCTGGGCAGGGGCCTTGCGTCTGCCTCTCACCAGAGTGTCCTCGGAGGGAGGGGATGCTACCTCTGAGCTGGTTCCTTGCCCGTCACAAGGGGGTGTTTTACTGAGCCCTACATGTACATGCCAGGCGTAGACAGGTCACAGCTCAAAGCCTAAAACACTAGTCTCCTGACTGACCAGTGTCCCCTCGCCCAGTTATAGCCCCAGGCCAACTGGCCCAGGTGGGACTCCCTTGCCACCTGCGGACCTCCCGCTGGAGGAAAAGCTGGGCCCAAGCCTGCCCTGAGGGCCTGGCCAAGTCCCCCACCCTCTCTGGGCCCCCTTCCTCATCTGTAAGATGGGGACAGCACAGTAACCCTCCTCCCCGGGCTGTTAAAAGGATGAGGTC
Source organism: Madoqua kirkii (assembly GCA_006408675.1). Classification (NCBI taxonomy): domain Eukaryota; kingdom Metazoa; phylum Chordata; class Mammalia; order Artiodactyla; family Bovidae; genus Madoqua; species Madoqua kirkii. Next base: position 7,460 of record SJYC01050543.1, on the reverse strand, counting down.
ACTTGACGTTAGAACAGTGCCCAACACACAGGGAGTGCTGCGTGTCAGTCGAATGTGAAGCATCAACTTTTAAGTCCAGGGCACCAGGAGGCTGGCCTAGGGAAGCTGGCGTTCTCGTCCACCGGCCTCCATGCCTGGCCCGAGCGGACTCGCCTGGCTTGTGTCCAGCACTGGGCTGTGGCCTGCCTTTCCCCACCTGCCTCCAGGCCCGCAAGTGAGTGGCTCCCTCCTCTCCACCTGCCCGCAGCCTGGCTGCTCAGGGAAGTCCAAGGTGAGCAGGAGGCCAAAGCTGCCTCCGGCTCTGTCTGGTCCTGGATCTCACAACCCTCCTTGCGTCTGGCTCCCCACGCTGCCAAGAGTGCCCCGGGGCCTCGCTGTCTCCAAACCACAGGGAGCGCCCTGTGGGCTCGCAGGGAATGACTGCCTGGCTGGCGCCTCCACACTGGAGAATCTGGTGGGGAGCCCAGCGGCCAGGCTCACACGCAGCATCTGAGTGAGACCTCTGGAAGGTCAGGGATTCTGGCTAGACCCCTTCAGTCCTTCCGTCCCATGTGTGTCCACAGGCCACTCTGTGTAGGGGGTGGTACGAGGGTGTGGGAGTGTGTGGTGGATGTGGGGGTGTGTGTGCACGTGTGTACGCACACATGGCGCTATGCTACCACAGGCAGGCAGGGTCTGACCCGGTCCTCTCCCCCGCGGAGTCCTCTCTGCCTGGGCTTCTTAAAGACTCCCATCTCTGTGACCAACACGTAGTGTGGGATCCATAAGGTTGCAGGGATGGGTGGCTGTCTTGGCAGCATGCCCACTGCCATGCACGGCACCCCCAGGCTACAGACTCAGTGACACTGAGGGTTGGCCCCTGTGGAGCTGAGCATCCCACCCATATCAGCTGAGGCCCTTTGGCAACGATCATTCAGTCATTCAACAAATGTCTTCTCAGCAGCTGCTGTGCCTGCCCAGCGCCACTCTGCCCGCTGTGATGAGCAGACACAACCGCTCACAGGCCCCAGGGATCTACAGGTGCTCCCCAGCACTGCCCTGGAAAGACCCGAAAGGCCCAGCCCTGCCTTGGGCACTGCACTCCCTTATGCCAGCCACACACCCACCCAGGGACCCAGGCGCCAGTGTCATCTCCATTTTACAGAGGGAACCTAAGGCCAGGACATGACGTCATCTTAGGTCATGCCACCAGTGACACCAGGAGACCCTCCAGTCTCCAGAACTATGAGGAATAAATTTCTTATTCGTAAGTCACCCAGTACATGACTGTTTTTTGGTTTTTCGGGTTTTTTTTTTGCCATACCATGTGGCCAAGATCTTAGTTCTCTGACCAGGGATGGATCCTGGGGCCCCAGCAATGAGTGCCAAGTCCTAGCCCGCGGACCACCAGGAAATTCCCCGCATTCAGTTACAGTGGCCAGAACGGACTAAGACCTTCCCTTAATTTAGTTTTCTTTGAGGACCTGGCATGCGGCAGGCCTAGCAATTCTGGTTACAAACCATCCTGAAGGCTACACAGGCAGGCCCACATGTCCTCCCTTGCAGCCTGGCAGGCCCCCAAGGGCAAGGACACACCTGTCTCAGCTCTGGCCCAGCGGCAGTCCAGAGCCAAGAAGGGGTCCCTGGGAGTCTGTGGAGTGAACAAGTGAATGAGCTGCCCTACTGTGTGACACTGGCCAAGTCCCCTTGTCACTCTTGTGCTCAGTTTGCCCCTTTGTACAACGAGGAGGTGGGATACCAAGGAGACAGGTCAGCTCCGACAGCCCATCCGCCTCCCCACGCCCTCCTGAGCAGTTCCTGTGTGGGGGTGGGGGGGGTCTGACGTGTGCAGGGCCCTACCATGCCCCTAGACAAGGCCTGGGGGTCCGATCTCAACCGCCTTTCTTTCTCAGTCCTACTCCCACTCTTCCAGTTGCCACTGGCTTCTTTCTCGGGGTCCACAGTGAGGGGACCCCCAACGGTGACCTAACCCTGACTCTAATGTGTAGGGACCACTCCCAGCATGGCAGCCACGCTCCATACCCCCACCCCGCCCCTGTGGTCCCAGGGGCCCTCCTGGGAGGGGCGGTGCTCTGGGTCCCGGGGCTGCCCTCAAGAGCCTGGTGCAGGCCCAAGCTGTCACCACCCCTCTTCTCCAGGCGGGAGACTGGCTGCAGCAGTGAGAATGGGGACAGACTGAGCCCAACCCTTCAGTGTGCTGCCCCTGGCTCTGCTGCTTGAGGCTGTTTACATCCAAGAACAAACCCAAAGCTCTCGTGATGGACGAACCAAGATAGGCTGGTCCCAGGCAGGGGGTGGGGTGCGGGACGGTGGTACAGACTGTGGGGATCGGCTCGGGGTCCTGCCGCATCCTACCTGATCTGCCACACCAGCCACGGTGCCGTTACTGAGCAGAGAAAAGGTTTCCAATTCCTGCCAGAGATTGGAGAGAGACAGGAAGAAATGATTCTGCAAAGGTGCTCAGCTGCTCCCACCAGCTGGGGCTGCAAGGGAGCCCCAACCAGGCATGGGGGGGGGATTGTCTGCGGTGTCCCCCAAGCTTCTCGCCCCCAGGCTTGCAGGGAGTCACCCACCATCTCTCTGAGTTCCACTTGGGTGTTTCCTTCCTGCAACCATGACCAGGGCAGAGGACCTCTAGGTATACACTTCCTGTGTGTGCCTGGCACACTCTCAGACACTCTCTCCCTGTGATCCTCCCATGAGCCCTCTATTGTTGTTGTTTACTTGCTAAGTGTGTCCGACTCTTTGTGACCCCATGGACCGCAGCACACCAGGCTTCCCTGTCCTTCACTATCTCCTGGAGTTTGCTCAAACTTGAGTCCACTGAGTTGGTGATACCATCCAACATCTCATCCTCTGTTGCCCTCTTCTCCTGCCCCCAATCTTTCCCAGCATCAGGGTCTTTCCCAAGGAGTTGGTACTTCGCATCAGGTGGCCAAAGTACTGGAACTTCAGCTTCAGCAATTCACTGAGCCCTCTGAGATTATCCCCACATCCCAGATGTGGAAAAGAAGGGGGAGAGAGAGGAACTACCTTGCTCCAGGTCACAGCAGAGACTAGAGCCACACCCTCTCTTACATGTGGCTTCCTGGCCCAAAGTAGGAGCCAAATGAATACACATGGATGTGAATGAGCCAAATAGATACCAACTCAAACATGCACCACACAGGGGTTATTTGAGAACAGCAGGCTTAAGGACACCAGTGTCAACTGAGGCCATCTCTGGGATGTTAAGGTCAGCCAGGACAGGGGACTGAGCAGGCTTTAACAGCTGGTATCTAAGGTGAGCTAGGAGCTCTGGCTGTTCTTTCTTCTTCCGAGAGGCTCTGAAAGTCGTTCCAGGGCTTTCGGCCAACAGACAGGGAAGATTACCTGCTGTAACCCCCTGTGTCCTGGCCTGGCCCCAGGCCCCATCACCTGTGTCTCTCAAAGGCGCCTGGCCCCCCTCTACATATCTCCCCACCTCCAGCCCCACCCAAGCCCCAGCACCCAGGGCCCACCTACCTGGGGCCTCTTATATGCCTTCCGAACTCGAAGCCCAAGCTTCTGAGCCAGCTCCTGACCAAGCTGAGTTACACTTTCATCCTGAGAAGGCAAGACACAGGGTAAGGTGGGTTAGTTTGCTTCAACTGCGAAGCTGTGCTCCAAACACTTGTGCAGCCCAGCAAGGGGGGATGGGGTCCCCATTACCCCAGGTCATGGATACGGAAGCGAGATCCTGGGAGGGGACACTAGCTGCCCATGTCACACAGCCAGTGCGTGGGGGCCCAGAGCCAGGAACCCGTGCTTCTCCTGTTCCCTTTATTATGGGGAGTAGAAAGGAATACGTCTGGGGTTTCATTTCAATATTATCTTGTTTCCACAATTCAGTAACAGTCACTGCAGAAGGCAGAAATGTCAGAGAGGGAGCAAGGACTCCCCTGGACCCTCATCCTAGACTCCCACCCCCAAAGGGGGAGCTTAGCCAACAAGGGTGCTGTGTGTCCCTACAGATCTCAGCTAGGGACTCACGCACGTGGATGACAAAGGATGTTTAGTTTTGCTTTGTGGGGATTTTCTCTTTCTGTTTGTATATAAGCGAGATTATATTATACCTGTTGCTTGTTCTACAACGGGCTTCTTTTATCAAACAATGTCTTGGAGCTCTCTGCAGATGAGGACGAGCAGATGGAACACAGGCGCCAAGGAATGAGAACGGGTGAAGTCTAGAAGGCGCCTGGCCCACGGCTGTGCTCAGTGACGGCACCCAGCACCTCTTCCACCCTCCGAGTCTGTACCACTGCCTGTGTCCCAGGCACAAGCTGGAGGCCAGGGACACCGCGGTCACAGGGCAGGCGGGGCCCAGGCCTCCCCGAGGCTCCCGTCTAGTCCTGGCTTCAGACGGGCACTCGGACACTGTTCGTTCATCCACCTCCCCACCTCACTGACAACTCCTGGAGCCCAGGGTCTGGGTCACCTCTGGTCCTGATGCCAGCACAGAGCAGGGCCCAGTCAACATTTGCCCAGGAAAACGGGGGAATTCTCTGACTCAAAGGCAGAAGTCCTTGTGTGGGTACGTCCCTCTGGGGAGTTACCAGCCCTCACAGGTCTGGCTCCCTGGCCTGTACAGCGAGGTGAGAGCCACTCTCTCCTCCTATGAGAAGGCAGGCCCAGGACCCAGATGTTGACCTGCTGCAGATGCTGAAGAACTCGGTGGAGGTCAGGGACTAGGTCATAAGAGAGCTTCTCAATGGTAGAGTAAACTGAATTGGAGAAGCAATAAACAGAAAGTATAACAACAGTGAGTGTTCTGAACTCTTACTGTGTCCAGCCACTGTGCCCGCTGCCCTGTATGACTTTCTGATTCAGTCCTCAGCATGGCCCTACGGTGCGTGGCATACCATCACCCCCCTTCATGTCATCACCCCTAACCCAGGAAAACAGGGGAATTCTCTGACTCAAAGGCAGAAGTCCTTGTGTGGGTACGTCCCTCTGGGGAGTTACCAGCCCTCACAGGTCTGGCTCCCTGGCCTGTACAGCGAGGTGAGAGCCACTCTCTCCTCCTATGAGAAGGCAGGCCCAGGACCCAGATGTTGACCTGCTGCAGATGCTGAAGAACTCGGTGGAGGTCAGGGACTAGGTCATAAGAGAGCTTCTCAATGGTAGAGTAAACTGAATTGGAGAAGCAATAAACAGAAAGTATAACAACAGTGAGTGTTCTGAACTCTTACTGTGTCCAGCCACTGTGCCCGCTGCCCTGTATGACTTTCTGATTCAGTCCTCAGCATGGCCCTACGGTGCGTGGCATACCATCACCCCCGCTTCATGTCATCACCCCTACCTCAAAGGGGTGCAAACAAGGACTCAGAGGGGCTAAGCCCTGTGTCCAAGGGCACAGGGCTAGTAGTAGATAGCAGACCCAAGATTAGAACCCAAACCCAGACCAGTTCTCTGGCACTGACATTCCTGATCACCCTGCCTCCAGCCTCGACTCTGCTCTGCCCATTCAAATCTTTCTTGCTTCTTCCAGCCCCACTCAAGCCCTGCCTCCTCCTGGGAGCCCTCCAGGATCCTGACCACTCCTGAGAGCTCTCTTAGTCCTTCCTGGGCAGCATTTAGGCTTCTCCAAGCCCTTTCACACTCACAATTCCAGAGACAAAGTGGGAATGGCACTTTATAGACATGGAGCTGATCTGCAGAGAAGGGAGGAACGGCTTTGCCAGGATCACACCAGGCTCCGTGCAGCCAGGCCTAGACCTCAGGGCTGTTTCCACATGTCTCCCTCCAGACTGTGGGTCCCTGGAAGGCACAGATCTGGACACTCTGTGGACACTTCGTAAACATTTGTTAAGTTGACGGATAAATGGGGAGGGAACATGTGCCCAGCTGTGCATGAACTGGGGCAAGTAAGACCTTTGACTGGATTTTCCCATTGACCTTCCCCACCTAACGGCACCTGGATGTCAGGATCCCACACACGCGACACCCCATTAGGTGCTCACTGCAACCCTGGACTCTTGGAGAGGGGCGGAGATTAAACAGATTGCTCAGGCTTCTCTGGTGGCTCAGTGCCAATGTAGGAGACGTGGGTTCAATCCCTGATTTGGGAAGATCCCACATGGCCCGGGGCAGCTGAGCCCGTGAGCCACAACTACTGAGCTTGTGTTCTAGAGCCCATACTCCCAACTTGAGTAGCCCCCACTCGCCACAACTAGAGAAAGCCTACACAGCAACGAAGACCCAGCATAGACAAAAACAATAAAAGGGAGAGTCGCTCAGTCGTGTCCAACTCTTCGTGACCCCATGGACTCTACAGTCCTTGGAATTCTCTGGGCCAGAATACTGGAGTGGGTAGCCATGCCCTTCTCCAGGGGATCTTCCCAACCCAAGGATTGAACCCAGGTCTCCGGCATTGCAGGCAGATTCTTTACCAGCTGAGCCATGAGGGAAGCCCCCCAAATTATATATATATAATGTATGTATATAAAAGGAGTCAGACCACTGGGCTCAAGTCTCGACCCTTCCACCTCTCACTGGGATCTTCATTAAGTTCCCGCCTCTCCATGCCTCTGTCTCATCTTTAAAATGGGGATAATGAGAGTATCTATCTCACAGGACTATCTCAAGGGTTAAGTAAGTTAATATAGAACCTGAGTATTAAGTAAGTTAATACACAAGTATATTTTTAGCAGTGCCTGGTGTTAATATCAGCACCTCAGCAGAGGAAAGCAAGGCTCAGAGGGGCGAGGCACCTGGGCCCAGAGAGGACGAGGAGCCTGGCCTCCGGGAGAGAGGTGGCACTCACGTGGGGCAGGGCCAGGGAGCAGCGGCTGCTGCACGCGTAGGCCTCCTTGTGGCGCCCCAGCTCGGTCAGGGCCCGCGCCTTGCGGAACAGCGCCCGGATGTTCTCGCTGTCCAAGCCCAGCGCCTTCTCGCTGTCCTCCAGCGCCTTCTCATACAGGCCCTGCCAGAGAGGAGCAGGGGGCCGCCCGTCAGCCTGTTACCCTCCCACCCCCAGCCTCCTGCCTCCACCAGGACAGAGGACCAACCTCCTCCCTTCCTCCCAGGCGGGGCGGGGTGAGGGCGAGGGCTCCACGAGACAGCTCTGGTGTTCAGAGCTGTTTGTTGTCCAGCCAGAGAGCACTGGCAGAACATGAAGGGGAAGGGCCTTCGAATTCTACAGTCGTGAGCCTGGAAATTTAGAAGACCACGGACTGCGAGTAACACAGGCGTCTACAGAGGAGGCAACATCAGGAAGGTGGCTCAGCACACAGAAGACAATGTGAACGGGCATCTGGTAGACCTGTTCATCCAGCCCTGACTTCCCTAACCCTAACCCGTTCGTCCAGCCCTGACTCCCCTAACCCTAACCCGTTCGTCCAGCCCTGACTCCCCTAACCCTAACCTGTTCATTCAGCCCAGACTTCCCTAACCCTAACCCTAACCTGTTCATCCAGCCCTGACTTCCCTAACCCTAACCC
>SJYC01050542.1:0-36562 GCA_006408675.1 Madoqua kirkii | reverse complement strand
ATAGGGGTGTCTGGGTGGGACCGGGTGGGGGGTCGGGGGGAGCTCACCATGGTGAAGTAGCAGGCAGCCCGGTTGACGTGGAGCTTACACAGCAGTTCCCGGGGCAAGGCCACCTGGTCAGAGGCGGCGTAGTCAGCCACGTTCAGCCCCTCCATGTACTGCACCAGCGCTTGCTTGTAGTCCTTCTCCCGGAACAGGTCATTGCCCTCAGCAAACAGGTTCTGCACCAGCTTGAGCAGAAAGGCCTGCCAGGGCAGGGCGTGGGGATGGGGGTGTTCAGGGGTCCTCTGCACCCAGCTCTGGCCCTGTCACCCAAGCCCCATGGCCCCCACCAGGGACACCCTGCCCGTTGCCTTCCCCCAGCCCAGCCCCTGATGCTCACCTCATATTCTTCTTGCTTTAAGGGTAGGGTCGACCTATGGGAAAAGGACACAAGGTCTGGACGGGCCCAGGGTTCTCAGCCTCCCAGAGACCCAGGAGCCAGAGCCACAGGTTAGAGACCGTGCCTGGGAGCTGGTTCTCCCAGCTCAGACTTCAGACATCACCCTGTGGACTGAGATGAGGGGACAGCAGTTTGGGTTTTTTCCCCCTAAATCAACACCACGCTGGCCCTCTCTTTCCTACAAAAGGATGGTGGAAGGTCCTGCTGCTGCTCCAGGGCCTGGCAGCCAGGCTTTCCCAGGTGCTGCTGCTGTTGTTCAGTTGCTAGGTCATGTCTGACTCTCTGGTGACCCCATGGACTGTAGCACGCCAGGCTCCTCTGTCCTCCACTGTCTCCCAGCATTCGCTCAAATTCATGTCCATTGAGTCAAAGATGCTATCTAACCATCTCATCCTCTGACATCCCCTTCTCATGTTGCCTTCAATCTTTCTCAGGATCAGGGGCTTTTCCAATGAGTTGGCTCTTCGCATTAGGTGGCCAAAGTATTGGAGCTTCAGTTTCAGCATCCATCCTTTCAATGAATATTCAGGGTTGATTTCCTTTATGATTGACTGGTTTGATCTCCTTGCAGTCCAAGGGACTCACAAGAGTCTTCTCCAACACCACAATTCGAAAGCGTCAGTTCTTCGGCGCTCAGACTTCCTTATGGTCCAATTCTCACATCCATACATGACCTCTGGAATAACCGTTGCTTTGACTGTATAGACCTTTCCAGGTGCACACTGCTGAGAAGGAGCTCTGGCTAGCTGTCCTCTGCCTAAGGACTGTCCCCAGTCCCTGGGAACAACCATGTCCTCCCCCTCCCCAACCAAACTTGCAACTTCAGATTTGCAGGCAGCACCTAAAGCCTACCTCAGGGGTCATTCGTTTGGGAGTCTCTGCACTTTTTGTGTCCCTGCCCACAAGACACACACAACCCCAGCCAATGCCCAGCACACAGAACCTAACCCTTCCTGCCAGACTCAGCAAAGTAGGTGGGTCCTTAGGCACCCTCTCCTGTCTGTGAGCTGCCAAAACAAGGCCAGCTCAGAACAGCTGAGCCCAGGAGAAAGTGTGGAAGAAAGGAAGGGAGGGGCAGGGCCTTCAGGGAGAAAGGAGAAAGAAAGCATGAGCCCAAGGCACATTTGTAAGGCTGCAAGGCAGCACTGGAAGGGAAGCTGGGGTTTGTCTTCTGGTCTCTCATATCACAGAGGTGAAATCAGACATTCAGAGAGGGGCAGTGACAGGCCTAAGGTCACACAGCAGGTCCAAACCAGGGCCAGAGAGCAGGGCGGGGCTCCTTCTACTGCCTGGAGCCACTGTGACTACCTGGGCAGAAAAGAACAGCTGAGGGACTTCCACGGTGGCTCAGACGGTAAAGAATTCGCCTGCCAATGCAGGAAACGTGGGTTCGAACCCTGGGTTGGGAAGATCCCCTGGAGAAGGAAATGGCAATCCACTCCAGTATTCTTGCCTAGAGAAATCCATGGACAGAGAAGCCTGGCAGTCTACAGTCCACGGGGTCACAAAGAGTAAGACACGACTGGGCGACTAACACAGGGACTTCCCTGGTGGTCCAGTGGCTAAGACTCCGTTTCCAATGCAGGGGGCATGGGTTCAATTCCTGGTTGGGCAGGTAAGATCTCATATGTCATGGAGCAGTCAAAAAAATTTTAAAAAGGCAGCCTAAGCTGGTGAATGACAAGTGGTGAGAGGAGACCCTGGAGGTCCCCTGTGGGGAGGGGGAGGTGTCCCTGACTATAACAGTGGGGCCGGCCACCCACCCTCTCACTCGCTGCCCACCATCAGAAACCAGGGCCTGTCCCTCCTCGTTCAGCCGTGGCCGCCCGCCGCTCTCCTCCTAACTCATCTTCCATCTCCAGCCTCAGCTTCATCTTCAGTAGGTCACACTGTGTCCTTAAGGTCACCTTATTCTGGTGTTTAAGGCTCCACACGAGCCCTTCACCCACCTGCCCGCATCACTTCGTGGCTCCTACGGTGCTCAGTGCCCAGTTAAGCACACGAGGTCAGCACGCAAGGAAACAGCCATTTCTAAAGGAGCAGGCCTGACTGTATAACCTGTGGTCCCTCAGGAGACCAACGCGTGGGTTCCTGGGAGAGTGTCTCACTGCTATACCTCCTAAGAGATCCCCTTTGGGAAGGGGAAGGAGGACACGGAGCTAACAATCACCCCAAGCGCAACGACCTGGAGAAGGAAGGGGCATCCTCTCTGTTTCGCAGATGCTGAGACCACAGGAAGCAGGGGCACCAGGATGGGGCTGAAGTCTGGGGCTTGGAGGTCCAGTTACGCAGAAATCAGTGACCTGAAGATAGAATTCTTACGACAGACAGGATTCCCAAAGCCTGCCTTGTTCTCCAGAATGGCCTCTGAGCAAAACTTGGGCATTTGACCAAGATCAACGCTCTCCCCCAGATGGAAGACAAGCCCCCTGTGAAGAAGGGTGAGGCCACAGCTCTGAGCTGGCAGAAGCCAGGAAAAGTGGTCGTTTTACAAGTTGAGGAAGGAGAGCGTGTTGTGAGAATATAAACACACAGCAGACCATGTGTGTGTGTGTCTGTGTATGGAAAAGGACCCAGCTTGTGCTGAAAAGGCAGGTTGCATTTTGCAAGTCTGCATGAGCACAAAATCAGGGAGTATATGAGGGTTTGTGGGCTTTTCCGGTGGCTCAGCGGTAAAGAGTCTGCCTTCAGTGCAGAAGACACAGGAGATGCGGGTTTGATCCCTGGGTCAGGAAGACCCTCTAGAGGAGGAAATGGCAACCCATTCCGGTATCCTTGCCTGGAAAATTCCATGGACAGAGGAACCTGGAGGCTAACAGTCCATGGGGTCGCAAGAGTTGGACACAACTGAGCTACTAAACAACGACAACAAGGGTTTGTATGTGCAAACTTCAGTTTTGTAGGGAGTCATATTTAAGATAAAGAACACAAAATGAGAAACAAAGAATTTCTAGGCAGTCTTTCAGGGCTTTGGAAAGAACTCTTCCAAATGAGGGGCTGGGAGCTTACACTTCATCAGTCATAATAAACGTGCCTCTGAGGGTCCATTTCAGAGAGAGAAAAGAGTTAAAAAAATATTTTGTGTGTAAAGAAAAAGATGAAAAAAACCAACACGGCATATGGGTACCAGGGGCAAATAATGGAAAGAAATTTGGGTTTAGGAGTCCACAAGGCCCAGGTTAGAATTCCGTCGCTTAGCAGCTGTGTGACTGTAAACCCATTTCTTAACCTCTCTGAGCCTAAGCTTTCTCATCTGCAAAATGGAGATAAAACCACCCGCTTAACTGAGCCATTGTGAAGATGAGAGAGACAACGGATGTGAAGGGCCCAGCATGGAATGGAAAGACGTGCTCAGCAAGCAAGACTACTGACTTATTATGGGATGTGCACAGACAAGCAGGAGAATTAACAGGGAGCGTAGGAGCATGCGTGGACAGGGAGGGTAAAATGATATGCTGGACAAGACCACAGGGTGGCCAGGGTCGGGTCAGGAAGCGTGTGTGCACATCAAGATCATGGCTCATGGTTAGGAGCACCCCTGGCCCCCGCCCCGCCAGCCCCTTCCCAACCTGTCCCACCTCCTCACTCCCCAACACACAGGGCAGCCTGAACAGCAAAAGCTCAATAAGCAAGAAAAGGGAGCCCTGGAGATGTGCTCTGGGATGTCCCAGAGGACCGTGCCCTGCCACCCCCTGACCGCCAACCCCGCTCCCCCCACCAAACACACACTCACTGAATGAACTGCAGCCCCTTCTCGATGTCCGCCTTCCGCCTCTGCCTCTCCATCAGTCTCTGCAGAGAGAACGCCATTCATCAGGAAGTCAGCGGGGCGGGTGCCATCCACCACCACCTCCTCACCACGTGTCCCCTCACTCCCTGCTCACCCCATCTCACAGGGTGTCGGGGTGTCCCTGAAGGTGGTGACCCATCTCGGGGACCACACAGACCTCCAGCACACGGCTCTCCATCCACACCTGCACCCCCACTGGACCCTGAGTTCGTACAGCACCTTCGATGGACGGGGGGTTCGTGAAGGCCACCCGCCCTTTCCCACACATGGCTGGGGCTGCCAAACTGCACAGGACACCCTCAAGTTCAAGGGGAAAGTCTTGCTTTACCAGCAAGCACAGTTTAGAGAGAAGAAACACAGAAAATGCCGGGCTGGCCATGATTATAGCTACAGTGTAGCATACACGCGGGCCAGGCACTGTGTGTCAGGCTCACTGAATCTGCCAGGAGGTGGGTATTTTGTGTGTGTGTGTGTGTGTGTGTGTAAGGCGTAGGAGCATGCGTGGACAGGGAGGGTAAAATGATATGCTGGACAAGACCACAGGGTGGCCAGGGTCGGGTCAGGAAGCGTGTGTGTGCATCAAGATCATGGCTCATGGTTAGGAGCACCCCTGGCCCCCGCCCCGCCAGCCCCTTCCCAACCTGTCCCACCTCCTCACTCCCCAACACACAGGGCAGCCTGAACAGCAAAAGCTCAATAAGCAAGAAAAGGGAGCCCTGGAGATGTGCTCTGGGATGTCCCAGAGGACCGTGCCCTGCCACCCCCTGACCGCCAACCCCGCTCCCCCCACCAAACACACACTCACTGAATGAACTGCAGCCCCTTCTCGATGTCCGCCTTCCGCCTCTGCCTCTCCATCAGTCTCTGCAGAGAGAACGCCATTCATCAGGAAGTCAGCGGGGGTGGGTGCCATCCACCACCACCTCCTCACCACGTGTCCCCTCACTCCCTGCTCACCCCATCTCACAGGGTGTCGGGGTGTCCCTGAAGGTGGTGACCCATCTCGGGGACCACACAGACCTCCAGCACACGGCTCTCCATCCACACCTGCACCCCCACTGGACCCTGAGTTCGTACAGCACCTTCGATGGACGGGGGGTTCGTGAAGGCCACCCGCCCTTTCCCACACATGGCTGGGGCTGCCAAACTGCACAGGACACCCTCAAGTTCAAGGGGAAAGTCTTGCTTTACCAGCAAGCACAGTTTAGAGAGAAGAAACACAGAAAATGCCGGGCTGGCCATGATTATAGCTACAGTGTAGCATACACGCGGGCCAGGCACTGTGTGTCAGGCTCACTGAATCTGCCAGGAGGTGGGTATTTTGTGTGTGTGTGTGTGTGTGTGTGTAGTATCATATGGCATATGGGATCTTAGTTCCCTGACCAGGGACTGAACTCAAGCCCCTTGCATTGGAAGTACGGAATCTTAACCATCGGACCACTAGGGAAGTCTCGAGGTAGGTGTCACTTTGTCCCCATTTTACCAGGAAGTTGAAGCTCAGGGAGCTCCCATCATAAGCTGGCTGGCCTCCACCATACCAGGCCGCAGTGGCCTGGTACCCGCACTGTTTTGGTGAGGTGGTGTGAATTTCCCATGTTATGGATGAGGGGCGACTGAGGCTCAGGGAGGCTGAGGGGTGGCCCAAGGCTACACAGCAAATGAATGGCACTGAACTTGTACAGGGATCTGCTCCAGACATGAAGGGAGTGGAAACAAGAGGCGGGGGTGCTTCAAGAGAAGGGAGTCGCAGGCAGAGCAGCTAGGGGTCTGATACCCCCAGGATGAGGGGCCCCTCCCCTCCGGGAGCTGGAAGCTCCTGGCCAGATCCAAACAGCCTGCTGGGCTCCCCCTCCATGCCACCATGGAGCTCAGCTGATTCCGCCCAGCGACAGGCTGAGGGGCCAGGCCTACCGCAGGGGAGAAGCTGAGGCTGGGGCACTTGCTGCCCGCTGGCCAGCACTTTCCATCCCAGCCACTTCCAGGCCCTTTCCAGGCTCTGCCCATCAAACCATTACTGTGAGAGGATTCAGGCAAGGCTGGGAGATGGGACAGCTGGGGACAGCAGGACCCCTCCAGCTTCATATCTCTGCCCCGCACATCTTCAGAGGGCTGATATGCAAACACAGGGAGAGGACCCTCACTGCCTCACTGGCAAAGAGGTCTAAAAAAGTATAAAAAACACCTAACTACTTTGGAGAGGCAGCAAGTGTACCAAATTGATACTTTCTAAAAAATTCTCTGCCTCCTTGTTCTTTACCCCCCACCTGGGGTTCGACCACCTTGTCCTCACATAAGGTAAGCAGGCAGAGGGTCACTATCCCCATTTTCCAGATGAGGAGAGTGAGACACAAAGAAATGAAGTCTCTTTCCCAAGGTCACTTAGCCAGCTCGTCAGAGGCCACAGCCCTGCCCGCACTCCAAGCTGTGAGGTGCCGTGTGGCCCAGGCCAGGCAGGGTGGCCCTGAGGCTCCAAGGAGGCGAATGAGAGCGTTAAGAGCGAGGGGCTCAGGCCACGGGAACCTCGCTCCCCCCGCCGGTCCGTCCGAGGAGGGCTAGAGCCACACCGCGTCTTCAGGCTCCCAGAGCAGCGCTGCTCACACCTGTTCCCCACTCTGGGCAGGACCGGGGCCACTGGCAAGCAGTCACTGTGTGTCTGCCGGCCCTGCCAGGGCCTTGGGCCAGCACTCTGGACTCAGCCCCGGGTGTGAGGGCCAGCATTTGCACACCACGTGACTCTGGATCTTGGTCATGTGCCTGGCGGATGGGGAAAACGGGGCTGATGGCGCTCCCGACGCGCTGGCTGTCATGGGTTCAGAAGATGACTCGTGCAGAAGTCCTGGCTCAAGCGACAGTCCAACAACCGTGCGAGTGTGTGTCATCCACTCCCTCTTGCCAGAGATGCTGCCAGTGTTTCCTGGGACGGACCCAGCCGCTGAGACCCTGTCCTCCTGCAGGAGGCAGGCAGCAGGTGCCCCAGGCTGCCCGCGCCTCCCAGAGCCGGCCTCTTGGTCGGTCTCCTAGCCCTCGGTGTCCCTGTCTATGATACAAGCGTTCATCATCCTTACACCCACGCCCCACCCAGGGCTCCAGCCAGACGGCCTGGGGGTTTCCCGCCTCCAGGCTTTTGCCCTTGCCATTCCTTCCGCCTATGCTGCCATGCTCCTCCATCCATCCTTGTTAATGAAACTCAGTTCCTCCATGGAGCTGCTCCTACTCTCTCCAACAGCACCATCAGACACTGAGTTACCCCATTTTCTGGGAACCTGGGGTCAGACCCAACCCTTGCCCTGGGAGAGAGGCTCATTGGGTAGAAAGACAACAGTGCAGCCCAGCACTAGCCAGGAAGCTGGGGGAGAGTGGGGGGTGGGAGGGAAGAAGGACCATGCAGGCCTGGACCACCAGCAGCACATACATCCTTTCAAGCCCAGTTCCTCCATGGAGCTGCTCCTACTCTCTCCAACAGTACCATCACACACTGAGTTACCCCATTTTCTGGGAACCTGGGGTCAGACCTAACCCTTGCCCTGGGAGAGAGGCTCATTGGGTAGAAAGACAACAGTGCAGCCCAGCACTAGCCAGGAAGCTGGGGGAGAGTGGGGGGTGGGAGGGAAGAAGGACCATGCAGGCCTGGACCACCAGCAGCCCAGGGCATGGCCAGAGTGACTGCCCCCAAGCTGCCATGCCCGTGGCCACCACACTCAGGGTCTCCCCATCCGTCCTCCCCACCACCTGGGGTGCTGCCTGCCCCACTTCCTCAATGCCATCACAGGGGTCTTTCAAACCACAGATCAGACCCCGTCCTCCCCAGCTGAGAGCCTCTCTTGACCTTTGCTGGTCAACTTCCCCACACTAGCACACACCTCGTGGGAACACGTGCCCTGTTGCTCCCCTCCTCCGAACCCCCTGGGCCCCAGTCTTCTCAGAAAACCTTGGGGGTCACAGATACATCTCTGCGTCAGTTCTCTAGGCCCTGAGGTCTGATCAGACTTAACAGAAACAAATGCTGCCTGTAACCATCCTAGCGGTAATTCCTGACAAATCTGAACCTCATGCCAGGGAATAAACATTCTCTTTATTCTCTGCCCCAGGCAGTATGAAGGCTCCACAACCGGTGAGCGTGAATGCGTTTCTCTGACCACCAAAATCCCAAAGCAGCAGCGCAGCCACGCACGTGGGCTATGCAGAAGGGTTCCGATCCCCTCTGAGCGGCAGTTTCCTGCTGTGTAAATCGGAGATTACAACTAGTGCCCACCAATAGGATTAATACATAGAAGGCACTTATTTCAGGGCCTGGTACACAGCAGACAATAAATGACTGCTGTTAGATCAGAATTCCTATGCTGAACATTCAAGTCAACACTTGCAGTATGCCACTACATGCAGATGAGAAGAGGAGCTTTAGAAGAGCCACCAGCCACCTGCGATCAGCTGGAGAAAAGCCGCCCCGTGGTGGGCCTGTTGAGGATTCAGCAATGAACAAAGGTGACCAAGTCTCCCTTTGTTTATAGAGCACATGTTCTGGGGGAGGAGGTACACCACATTTAGATTTAGGGGACTTTGGTG
Organism: Madoqua kirkii; assembly: GCA_006408675.1. NCBI lineage: Eukaryota > Metazoa > Chordata > Mammalia > Artiodactyla > Bovidae > Madoqua > Madoqua kirkii. The sequence continues at coordinate 27,767 of SJYC01050542.1, read as the reverse complement.
GTCCAGTGGCTAAGACTTCCAATGCAGGGGGCCTGGTTCAATCTCTGGTCAGGGAACTAGATCCTACATGCTACAGTGAAGATCAGGGAAAGACTCGGTGCACCCAAATAAATTAATAAATAAATATTTTTTAAAAATCAAAGGAACAAATAGATTTAAATTGTAATAATGAAGGAGAAAATAAGGAGATAGAGTGACAAGGTGCTATAATTATATACGGGACTCGGTAACAGAGACCTCAGTGACCAGAGGGTACAAGTCATTGTGAATGTTTCGGGGAAAGGGCTGAGGCAAAAGAAACAGTGGGTGCAAAGGTTCTGAGGTAGAAATTGGTTGGCGTATTTGTGGAGGAACAGGGAGGCCAGTAAGGATGGGCTGGGGTGGGTACTTGGGAGCATGGTGAGTAGGAAGACTCTGCCCTACATGAAAACATGTTGTCATTAAACAAATGAGATTTACTTAAATTTCACTACGACCTGGGTCAAAAGGCCTGGAGAGATGGGCCTCAGATAGCCGCCTTAACAAATGCCAGGAAAGCAAAGACATGCCCCTCCGCCCAGCCCCAGGAGGCACCGAACGACCCACATGCCTCCCCTTTCCTCAGTTTCCCTTCCCTGGGAAGAACATTTTTACAGGTGGTTGTTATGAATTAAATGTTTGTGTCCCCGGCCAAATGCCTATGTTGAAGCCCTAAGTGTGACTGACTGTACTTGGAGACAGAGCCTCTGAGGAAGGAATTCGGGTTTCATGTAGTCACGAGCAGGGGGTTCTGATCCAGTGTTTTGTTCTGGCAGACTGTCTAGACGAATATAGATTTTGGTACTGAGAAGTGGAGTGTTGCTATAACAAACACATGGAAGCGGCTCTGGAGCCGGATGCTGAGTAGAGACTGAAAAGGCTTTGAGGTGCAGGCTACCGAAACCCCTAGACTGCCATGGAAGGACTGCTGGCAAAAAGGTGTGCGCTCAGTCACGCCCGACTCTACAACCCCGTGGACTGCAGCCCGCCAGGCTCCTCTGTCCAGGATTCTCCATGCAAGAAGACTGGAGTGGGTTGCCATGCCCTCTTCCAGGGGATCTTCCCGACCCAGGGATCGAACCGTAGTCTCCTGCCTCTCCACTGGTAAAAACATGGACACGAAAGGCAATTCTGGTAAGATCTCAGATGAAACTAAAGGAAAGGTGATCCTTGTTAAACAGTGACAAAGTACTTGGCTGAACTGTGTTCTTGTGTTTGGTGGAGGGTAGACTTTGCATGTGATGAAACTGGGTATTTAGTAGAGGAATATAGAAGCGTTGGCACGGGTCCTCCTTATTGTTTATGCTAAAATGCAGAGAAGAGAGATGAATTGAAGAAGGGATTGTTTAACAAAAGGAACCAGAACTATACATATCTATAGCCATAATGTATCCATATTGCAAAAAAAAAAAGAGGAGTGTTCTGAAAAGCATACCAGAACAACTGTTTGGTGTGTGGCTGAACAACTGTTTGGTAAGGGATTAGTACAGATCAAACCAGCCATCAGCAGAAACAGAGATGGGATTATAGCAGCAGAAATAATGCCAGTCTGAACTGAAGGGGGCAGAGAAAACTGAATGACAGAATGAAGGAAGGCTGTCATTAAAAAGAATGAAATAATTCCGTCTGCAGCAACATGGATGGACCTAGAGACAGTCATACTGAGTGAGTCAGACAGAGAAGGAGAAACATTGTATGACATCCCTTATATGTGCAGTCTAAAAGGAAATGACACAAAATGAATTTACAAAACAGAAAGAGACTCACAGACTTAGAACAAACTATGGCTGCCAGATAGTTAGGGACTTCGGGAAGGTCATGTACACATTGGATCACCAACAAGGATCTCCTGTAGAGCACATGGAACTCTGCTCGATGTTATGCGCCAGCCTGGATGGGAGGGGTTTGGGGGAGAATGGATTCATGTGTGTGTGCGGCTGAGTGCCTTCACCTTTCACCTGAAACCACCACAACATTGTTCACAGGCTATACCCCAATACAAAATGAAAAGCTTAAAGTTTGGGAGGAAAAAAGAGATCACTTTTCTTCTGAAGCTTAAAAGAAAAAAAAAAAAGAGTGAAGAGAAGGCTGTAGGACTTCCGAAACTATATAGGACAGGACAACAGAGCTATGTGGCTACAAACATGCTCTATTCTTTAAGAAAAAGGAAATATAACCTTAAGGTGATTCAGGGATCATCAGGGCCGCCTGCTCCATTTCAAAGGGTGGGGCCACTGCTTCCTTTTCTACAAGCCCAGAGTCTTGGGGGGCAAAGTGCTGGCAGAGCTGTGGGGGTGATGCTGCGCCCAGGAAGGAGGAACATCAAACCAAAGAAGACGCTTCTCAAGCCTTAAAATCGAATGGAATTTACCCCACTGGGCTTTGTACATACTCGGAACCTGTGACCTCTTTCTTCTTTCCCATGAATCCCTTTGAGAAGGAGAATGTGTGTCCCATGCCCATCCCACCACTGCGCTTTGAAAGCTTGTGACTTGCCTGGTTCACAGGTTCACAGCTGGAGAGGAATTCTGCTTCAGGATGAATCATCCCTCTTGTCTCAACCATATCTGATTCAGATGAGACTCTGGACTTGAGAGTTGATGCAGGAATGAGTTGATAATTTGGGGGTTAATGCAATGGAATGAATCCATTTTGCATGTGATGAGACCATGAATTTTGGGGAGGTGGGAAGAGTAGAATCTAGAGACTGAATGTTTGTGTCCCCCGCAAACCACATGTTGGCAGTCCTAACCACCAATGTGACTGTTAGGAAATAGGGCCTTGAAGGAGGTGATTAAGGTTAAATGAGGCTATAAGGGTAGGGTCCTTGTCTGATAGGATTGACTTCTTTATTAGAAAAGACAACACAGAGTTCTCCCTCCCTCTCCCTACAGGCAGACATCACCAAGAAAAGGCCAGATGAGGCCAGTGAGAAGGCAGCTAGCCATCTGTAAGAAGGAAGAGAGCTCTCAGTAGAAACCAAATCTGCCAGCACCTTGATCTGGGTCATCTATGCTTCAGAACTGTGAGAAAATAAATGCCTGTTGTTTAAGCCACCCAGTCTATAAGATTTTGTTATAGCAGGCAGAGCAGACCAAGATAGTGGTTAAAGATTACTGGTTCCCAGCCCATGAGGGAGGTGAGTTCCTTCAGGGTGAGGGTCAGGCATGACTCGGAGAGGGCACTTGGTGGAAGGGCAAGGAGCACAGAAGCCAAATAAATCTTGTTTCTTTCTAAAGAAAGAAGTCCAGGGAGAAAACCAAGGCCCCAGTCTCCCCCAGAATCCCATCACCAGACTGAGCGGTCCCCTCCCCCCAACTCTGGGTCCAGAGTCTTGTAATTTAGAAATTCTAAGTGGGACCTGACTCAAATAAGCTCGTCTCAGAAATACAGCTGTGAATCAAAAGAGCCAACAGAAAATGATTCCATCAATATGTCAGCATGGTATGTGACCTCACACCCAAGGGCATGCTGGTTCAAATCCAAGATTTGGCTCCCTATTAACTGCATATGAGCTGCTTAGTTTCTCAGCGTTACACTGCCCTTGCCTCTAGAACAGAAGCGGTAGCCACTGTCAGGGGTTGTTGTGAAAGTTCAATGACATGTTTGACACAAGATACGCATTTAATATCAACTATTTTTATTCTATAATCATTATGATTACTTAAAAGGAGGAGCAAAGAACATAAAACAGGAAATTCACAGGAAACACAATTCATTAAGGAAAGATATTCAGGGGACTTTCCTGGTGGTCCAGTGGTTAAGAATCCGTCGGCCAATGCAGGGCACACAGGTTTGATCCCTGATCTGGCAAAGTCCCATATTCCTTGGGGCAGCTAAGCCCTGTGCCACAACTATTGAGCTTGTGCTCCAGAGTCAGGGAACCACAATTAGTGAAACCTGTGCACCCTAACGCCAGTGCTCAGCAACCAGAGAAGCCACCACAATGAGAAGCCTGCATGCTGCACAGAGTCACGGCTAGAGAAAAGCCCTCGCAGCAACAAAGACCCGGCACCATCAAAAATAAATAAACAAATAAGATTATTAAAAGATAATTGAAAAAATAACACGGGTAAAGAATATAAACAGGAAATTCACAGGAACATAACTCATTAAGAAAAGATACTCAGAGGACTTCCCTAGTGCTTCAGTGGTTAAGAATCCACCTGCCAATGCAAAGGACACGGGTTCTGTCCCTGGTCTGAGAAAATCCCACACGCCCCGGGGCAACTAAGCCCATGCACCGTAACTACTGAGCCCTCGAGCCCTGTGCTCCACAAGAGAAGCCACTGCACTGAGAAGCCTGTGCTCTGCAGCTAGAGAAAGCCCAGGCACCGCAGTGAAGACTCAGCACAGCCAAAATAAATAAATATAATTTAAAGGAAAAAACACATTAAAACAACAACCTATGAGGCTAATGAAAGAAGAGAGCCTGGTCAAGGAGGTGAAGGAAAGAGCACTCTCCAACACTGTCAACGCACTCAGCCTGTGAACTGGTGAGGTCTCTGTGAAGCAACACGTACTAAAACGAGCAAGCTGCCTATCCAGCAGCCAGCATCAGTTGCTCTGTTTGCACACAGACCGGCAGGTGAACCTGCACTGGGCTAAACCAATCATAATGGTTCTTTTCCTTACCAGTGATTGGCTTGGGCAAGGGCATGTGACATCATCCCAGCCAATAGGAAGGAGGGAAAATCAGCCCACGGGCTTCTGGGCAAGATTTCCTTCACAATTAAAATGGGACTGAACCTAGAGGGATCGGATCGGGAGGGAAATGGGAGGGCGGGTTCAAAAAGGAGGGGACATGTGTGTATCTATGGCTGATTCATGTTGAGGTTTGACAGAAAACAACAAAATTCTGTAAAGCAATTAACCTTCAATAAAAATAAAACCTTAAAAATAATAAATAAAATGGGACTGCAGTGATAATCCCCTTTTCCGGTACTGTGTACCAGAGTGTAGTTACAAAGATGACAGAGCAGAAAGACAGACTGAAGGTGTTTGACGACACGTCTGACAATAAATTAACTGGCCCTGGAACTGCTCCAACTCATTTGTCTTTTGAGATAATAATAAATTCCATTTTGAGCAAAGAATTGTTACTTGCAGCCAAACCCCTTCCAAATGATAAAATGTCCTTTCCTTTCCACCCAGAAATTTATCTTCCAAGAATTTAGCCTACCAAAATCCTTGTAAAAGCGTGCAAATTATATTTGTACAGGGACATACTTTTTTAAAGAGTAAAAAACCAGAAGCAACCTAAATGTCCATCGGTAAAGAACTGGCTAATCAAACTACTACATTATGAAATACAAGCAGCTATTTAATCTATAGGTACTGTCATGGAGATGCCTCTGTACATCGTTGAGAAATGAAAAAAAAAGAAACAGATTTCAGAACATTTGGGTTTGTATGATTACATCTGTGTGTAATGTGTGTTTATATAAAGAAGGCGTTTGAGAGAATATTCTCCAGTTTCACTGGTTCTTTCTGGGAACTAGGATCTGCCAAGAGGCAAGAGCACACAGACCACGTTCCCTTCTGCTTTAAATGCCTCAGCAGGGTTTGGACATTTTGCAAGGAGAAAGTATTTGCCTTGTAATCTAAAATACAAAATGAGATGACTGACTTGAGGCCAACAGTAGGACAAGGGCCAAATGGGAACCAGTAGCCTGATTTTAAACCCAGTGCTCTGGGACTGCCAAGTGTCCATGGACTGTCCTTCCTAAGAAAAAGGCCAAACCATTGACCCGGGAACCACGAAGGAAACACGATGTTTTTCCCACTTTGGAGAAAGGTTTGAAGATGACAGAATCTTAGAGACTCAGATCTTCATCAGACCAGGCAGGGACTATGCCAGGTCCTCCAAAATCTCAACGTCTGGCCCATGTTTGACATAGAGCAAGTGTTCAGGAAATGGTGGTTTGGATGAAAAAGAAATGGATGAATGAGTATCAATTCATTCAACCCAAGCATGACATAGATAAGAATGAATGAGGGTTGAATAAATGAATGAAAAAACTGATACCAAGATAAATTCACAATCAGGTAATAATATTAATATTTCCTCAGTGATTATGATGTTCCAGGGACTGTCATGATCCCTATACACATAATGCCTTTCTTTTTTTAATATTTGTTTTTAATTGGAGGATAATTGTGTTGGTTTCTGCCATCCATCAGCATGAATCAGTCATAGGTATACATATGTCCCGTCCATTTTGAGCCTCCCTCCCACTCTCCCTTGTAACTCAGTCAGTAAAGAATCTGCCTGCAGTGCAGGAGACCTGGGTTCGATCCCTGCGTTGGGAAGATCCCCTGGAGAAGGAAATGGCAACCCACTCCAGTACTCTTGCCTGGAAAATCTCATGGACAGAGGAGCCTGGTGGGCTGCAGTCCATGGAGTCGCAAAGAGTCGGGCACAACTGAGAGACCAACACTTACTTAGCCGTCTCCCAACCCACATGATACCTTTTTTAAGACTTGCATAATCCTATGACATCGGGACTACTATCATTCCCAATTTGTGGAGGAGCAGAGGGCACAGAGAAGTTAAGTGATTTACCCAAGGTCACACAGCTGGAACTAGGCAGAGCTGGGATTTAAACCCTAGCAGCCTGGCCCCCAAGCCCACGCACATGGCCATTACCCTTATAGTTGCCCATTAAGCAAAGAGACCTAGCCCCAGGATCTTCCATCTGTCATCACACTCAAGTCTTTCCCATCCCTCAAAATAATTCCCTCCTCAGATCCCGAATCCCCTTCTGGCGAGCACAACCTTGATTCCCTCTCTTGGTCACATTCTGTGAAAGAGCTGTCTATGCTGTCTCCACATCCACACTTCCCACTCCACTCCCCAACTCACGACAAGCCCACGCTCACTCCACTGAGGGTGCTTGCCAAGGGTCCGCTCTGTCCCAGGGACCTCCTACCTGCTGAGTCCAGGAGGGGCCAGTTTTTCACTGGCCTTTGCTGGGACTGCTGGCTGCATCTGTGGGTCCTTGTCCTCATCTGCCCAGGTCTTTGGCTTCAGGGACAGTGCTCTAGGTCTCCTCACTCCACCTGCTCCCCCCGATGAGCTCTTGCATTTCATGATCTCGTGAGTCATGTCGATGACTCACAAATCTAGTCCTCCCACCAGGCTCACCCCCTCCCCAATATTTCAGATTCGCATCTTTTACCTTGTGGGAAATGCCACCCAGATGCCCAATACCCAGGCTGCTTATGACCTCTGTGCCTTTCCTAATCCCAAACCCTCTACCTGGAATGCCCTCCCCTTCCCCACCGGCACCCCCAGCCAACTCCCACTCATCCTTTAAGACCCAGCATGGAGGCCTCCATGTTCAGAAACTCCTCCTTGGTGCCCATTCCAGTTGAGCGAGTGTTCTTCTGACTCAGTACATTCCAGACTTAACTCAGCAGCTTTTCCCCTAATCCTGCTCCTCCTCCGTCATTCTCCAACTGTAGTCATAGATCCAACCATCATCCTTCTCTCAGTCAATCTCCAATTCCAGCTTTACCTCTGAAACACTTGTCCATGCTTCTCCCATCACCTCCACAAGCAGGCCCTCCATCACCTCTGACCATTGTGCTCCCTGCAATCTGCTGCCATTTGCTGGTCAGGGATCTCTGTCTAATTCACATGTCAGCATCACTCCCTTGCTCAAAACCCTTCCAGATGCATGCACACACCCACATGAATGTAGGTTTTAAAAAAGTGAGGACTTCCCTGGTGATCCAATGGCTAGGATTCAACTCTCTCAACGCACGGGACCCAGGTTCAACCCCTGGTCAGGGAACTAGATCCCACATGCCACAACTAAGAATTTGCATGTCACAGTGAAGTTCCTGAGCACTGAGCACGGTACAACTAAGACCCAGTGCAGCCAAATAAATAATAAATCAATTTAAGAAAAGAGAAAAGTGAATAAGCTCTGTGGTCCAGTAATGTACCAATGTCATTTTTCCGGATCTGATATTGGCTGCATATCACCATCAAGGGAAGCAGAGTAAAGGGGACCCTTTGTTACCATTTTCGCAACTTCCTGTGAATAAAAAGTTAAAAACAAACAAAACCTTCCATGACACCCACTACCAGGAGGACAAAGGCCAGGCTGTTCATCCAGGGAACACAGTGCCCGTGGCCTGGTCTGGAATGTGACATTCCAGCAACTTTGGACCACGCAGCTTCCTGTTCAAGCTGCCTGCTCTTTCTAGAACAACCCTGATTAATGCCTATTTCTTAAAGCTCAGCTGAGGTAGCTTTTCTACCAGGAAGGCTGTCTGCCCCAAAGTCCACCCAAGCATAGCCCCCCAAGCTCACAAGCATGGCAGTGATCCTAGTTAACTGAAAGCATGTATTCCTATTCCCATTCTCTCCCTAAACTAGGTGCTCCTTGAAGGAAGAAGCTGTATCTGCTTTATCTCTCAGCAGCACAGAAAAATATACTCTGAGTAAGTACAGTCTCACGAAACCTGGAATAAAAGTGAAGATGCAGAGTTCAGTCATCATTTATTGAGCACTTTCTCTTACCGGATATTATTCTGAGTTGTTTGTTCAGTGGCTAAGTCTTGTCTGACTCTTCAGAAATCCCATGGGCTGGAGCCAGCCAGGCTCCTCCGTCCAAGGGATTTCCCAGGCAAGAATAGTGGAGTGGATTGCCATTTCCTTCTCCATGGGATCGTCCCGACTCAGAGATCGAAACTGCACCTCCTATATTGGCAAGGGGATTCTATACCACTCAGCCACCAGGGAAGCCCTGGTGAGCTTTAACTATAATGCTATACTAAGATAATATCCAATTAAAATAAGTTAATTTAAAAAAGATACTATATACCAATAGAGTAAGATACTATATAAGATACTATATATAACATACTATAAGATACTATATATAACAAGATACTATATATAACATTATGTATAATGCTTAATCCTTATAACACTCCTTAGGAAAGTACCACTCTCACCCTCATTTTACAGATGAGGAAACCAAGGCACAAAGAGATAAAGTGATCTGCCAGGGTTAGTTACTAAGTGACGAAGCTGGGCTTTGAACTCTGGCGCTCAGATACTGTCACCTCCCAACTCAAAAGTGCTCCCCCACCCCCACAGGCTGCCTTTAGCCTGGACCTGCACCCCACCTCCCCGGCCCCCAGCACTCACCTGCCCCACCGCAGTGTGCAGACGTGTTACATAACGCACAGACACTATCTGAGCTTACGTCATCTCCATGCCCGGCACTTCTCCCGACTCACCAGGCCCTCGACGGCTACCCAGAGAGCCCGGGAAGGCTTCAATCCCATGGCCTCTGACCTCACTTGTCAGCTCTCCGGGTCTGTATTTATCCCTTCCCCTCACCCTCATCCTCATCCATCCCCCATTGCCCACTGGACTACCCTCTGCTCCAGGGAAGTCATTTCTGGAGTCACCTGCTGGGTGTCCAGCCACTTCTATGGCAGGAGTTTTGAACATGGGTCCCAAGGACAGAACTCAGGGGTCTGTAACCATTTTTCAGGGGTCTGGGAAAACACAACTTTTTTCACAAACTTCTACCTCATACTGACCATTCCCCCCTGGTTAGGAACACAGGCAAAACACCCCAAGAGCACCAGGCACAGAAATCACAGCTTTCTCCCTGTCACATGTCAGCTGCTGCAGACACAACGAAATCTTGGTTCACGCTCACCCCAACTTCGAAATTATGATAGTTACATAGACTCACTGCTAGTTCTTATTTGTTAGTGCACTGATTTAAGAAAGAGCCAAACTGTAGTTCAACAGCATCGATTTCCTTGGTAATCCTGTATGTTTTTACTCTGTGAATCTAGAAAGAGTATTCTGAGAAGGCATTCATGGATGTCCCCAGGCTGCCTGACAGGTCTGTGGTACAGAGGGGCTTGAGAAGCCCTGCCCTCAGGATCAGTTTATTTATCCCTACAGTAACCTCAAAAATAGGTGCTCTCATCCCCACTTTCCACCCAAAAGTGCGGCCTACAAAAGTAAAGTCTTTTTTTTTTTTTTTTTAATTAAGAGACTTGGGGACTTCCCTGATGGTCCAGTGGTTAAGACTCTGTACTTCCAATGCGGGGGGTGCAGGTTCAATCCTTGGCTGGGGAACTAAGATCCCACATGCAGCGCAGAGTGGCCAAAAAACAGAAAATGAGGCTTGGAGGGCTCCGTGACTTGTCCAAGGCCACACTGCTCCCAGGGAAGCAGGCTGAAGGCACGTTCAGGAATGGACATGCAATGGATACCCACAGGCTTCAGCAGCCTGTAACTGGTTTGTTTTAATTGGCCACCTTGAACAGAAACCGAGGTTCAAGAAACTTGCCCCAGGCCTCCCCCGGCTCCCCACCATAAGCCAAAGTAAAAGCAAGCATCAGCAGCAAGGCCTAATCCCCGCCCTCCCGCAGCACCCTGGCCCCAAAGGGCTTTGATTCAATACTTTCTTCACCTTGTCTTTCTCCTTCCCAGCAACCTAAGGGCCCAACTGCACAGAAGGGTTCAAACCTACATCTCTCTCCAGGGAACCAACGCTCTACTCCTGCTTCTCCATCAAGACCCACCTGCTATGCTGCTAAAGTGAGACATTTGAACAATAACTCTTTTTTTTTTTAATAGAAAAGTAACAGAAGCTTACACTTGGGAGTTATGGGCATGTACACATTAAAAAAAAAAAAAACAAAAACAGAACTCATCCAGGGGCCCAGAGCTCTGACTGACGGCTTACGATTCTTTTCTTTATTTTTCTGAGCAATCTGAAGTCACTGCTCCTGTTCACAGGAGAAGAAATCCCGTGGCCCTAACACCTGAGCACTAAGACTTTCATGAGCTGCTCTGCCGACATCGTGGGCTGAAGAGAGGCCAGAGCAGTGCAAAGGGCCCCGAGCTGGGTTCCCATCACAGCCCTGGCCCACGCTGGCCTTCACGGAATCAGTCTGAGCCTGTGTTTTGTCCTTTACAGGATGGAGCTAATGATATCCACCTTGCAAGACTAATGATGACACCTGTGTGCTCAGTCGTGTCCGACTCCTAGAGACTCTGGACTGAGCCTGCCAGGCTCCGCTGTCCATGGGATTCTCCAGGCAAGAATACTGGAGTGGGTTGCCACTTCCTCCTCCAGGGGATCTTCCCAACCCACAGATGGAACTCATGTCTCCTGCCTTGGCAGGCGGGTTCTTTGCCACTGAGCCACCAGGGAAGCCCTACTTTCTGTCTAGGCCACTCTTTTTGGGCAAGGGCTGTTCTGGACCACTCTGCTCCTATTGTTCATTTACTCAACAAATAACCACAGGACACCTTTGTGTGCAGCTGGGCTCTGCCGGAGCCGAGGGAATAAGATTAATGAAGTCCTTGGCCTTGGGGAGCTTGTGGTTCAGGCGTGGAAAAACAAATAAAAAGGTCAGTGTTAAATGCACAAGACAAGCAGAGATACAGATAAGAGTTACATAGAAACTAAAACAGGGAACGTGGCAGGGAATGACGGGGGTGGGGGTGGCTGGGAGCTTAGGGAAGGCCTGTCCTGGGAGGTGGCATTTAAGAGACAAGGAGCCCGTCACGGGGACCTGGGAGGTGGGTAAGGGCGCACCTGGCACAGGGTGCAGCTTGGGGAATGGCCCTGAGGTGGGAACAAGCTTAGAATGTTCAAGGAAGAAACAGAAGGCCAGTTGAGGCTGCAGAACTGGAATGAGAGCAGGCCAAGCAGGAAGCAAAAGGGGCCGGGGACAGGCTGGGCCTGGTCAGAGAGCTACACGCAGCTCACTCTGTGCCAGAGCCAGCTCTGTGCTCCACGTGTGCTGGGAAACCACTGGAAGGTTTTCAGCAGAGGACTGACAATCGCATCTATTTTTAACATATCTATTATTATGATTATTTCATATATTGGCTGTGTGGCACGCAGGATGTTAGTTCCCTGACCAGGGATCGAACCCATGGCCCCTGCAGTGGGAGTGGAAGTTTTAACTATTGGGCCACCAGGGGAGTCCTGACAGGTCTCCTTTAAATCTTGAGAAGACCCCCTTGGCTGCTGCCGTGGGCGTGGGTCCTAACAGGAGAAGGTGGAAGGTTAGTTAGGAGGCTGCCTGCTGTGGTGGTCAAGGCCCAGATCAAGGCGGGCAGTGGAGAAGATTCAGGAACATTCTAGAGGTTATTCAGTATTCATGGCCATCACACTGGGTGGTCTTTATAACTTTCAAAGTTCCTTAAGTTTCAGAGCAAACCTGAGGCAAATGGGACTGAATCAGCAAGGCCATTTCACAGACCAGAAGACTGAGGCCAAGACTGAAGAGGTGCTAGTGCCCCCCTCATGCAGACAGTGTGTGCTGGAGTGGGGAACGAAAGCCAGGACTTGGACACCTCTGCCTGCAGAGGGACAGGGTTCGTCAAGGAATGCTCCAGAGCTTAGAGGAGCCTCTGAAAAGGGTCACAGTCTCGACTTTTGCCTGCAGCCCTCAGGGAAGTGCTTGATAGACACTCGCTGGCTGACCCCACCTCTTGGTCTCAGGAAATCTGACACTCGGTTGGTCCCCTCTCTCTGAGTCACGCTGTGGACAGAGCAGGAAGAACTGGAGGGTGGGTGGGTCGCCCCTTGCTTTCTTTTGACTAACAGAGATTTCTCTTATCATGAAGGATTATCATGAGGGTGAATGAGAGACTAGACACAAATGTTAGATAACTAAGGTTTCCAGGCAGGTAAGGAAAGAGCTCAAGGGCCCAGTGGTTGAGAATCCACCGTGCAATGCAAGGGACACAGGTTCGATCCCTGGTCAGGGAACTAAGATCCCACGTGCTGCAGGACAACCAAGACTATGTGCTCAGGAGCCTGTGTGCCACAACTAGAGAGTCTGCGTGCTGCAAGGAAAGATTCCACATGACACAATGAAGATCTTGTGACTAAAACCCCATGCAGCCACATCAATAAATAAATATTTTAAAAAGGAAAAGCAAAGAGCTCCCCGGAAACTGAAACAGCTTGACAGCATTTCTCTGGCAGGGCAGCTAAGACCTCAGACTCAGGCTTGGGCTGCCCCTGACCCTCCTGCTCTACCTCAGTTGTATGATCTGGGAGCCTTAGTTTTCTCATCTGCAAAATGGGGCTGCTAGCATATTTGGTAACAGAAGGCACACAGAAAGTGCAAGCACAGGGTGGGCACACAGCCACGTCCAGCTGTGGTTGCTGGCGCTGTAGCTGCTGTGCCCATCAAACTTGAATCTTGGGCTCTGATCTGGAGCTCAGGAAGTGCTGCTGAACTGAAGGCGACTCTAGACAGCTCCTGGATGCAGAAACGCTGCCTCCCCTTCCCTCTGGGCCTCCAAGGCCTGATGGTGAAATGGCGTTAACACACCTGCAGAAGTCATCAGGGCGCTTGCAAGAAACAGACTTACTAGGAGAAATAAATAAGGTGGGAAGGAGCCCCAGAGCTGGTGCTGACAGAGAAAAGGAAGACGAGCCCGTTTTCTATGGACCATTAAACGTGATGAAAGGAGCTGGCTTCCGTGGAGGCTCCAGGGAGTTGACACATAGCCGTCACTTCATCAACCCCAGCTGAAGCTGCAGTCAGACTCCCTCAGAGGACACCTCCACCCTCTGCTGTCTCAACTGTACCACCACCAGCCCCACGAGTCTCCTGTCTTCCTCCTGCCTAGCTTCACCTGGTCCCCAGTGGGCCAACTCAAGAGCCATACTACCCCGGTTTGCCCTCCAGCTCTGCCACTTACAGGATGACATTTAACCTTCCTGTGCCAAAATTTTCCCATCTGTAAAATGGGGATAATTATAGCACCCATCTATATATGGCTATCATAAAGATTCAATAAGCTCATCCAGGAGAAAGCACTCACAACAGCTGGCCACTAGCTAATTGCTGGATTGGTGTTTGTGAAGTTACTAAAAAGTTTTAAACTCCTCTAGTTCCTCTCATAAAGAAAGCTGAGCACTGAAGAATTGATGCTTTCAAACTATGGTGCTAGCAAAGTCTCTTGAGAGTCCCTTGGACAGCAAGGAGATCCAACCAGTCCATCCCAAAGGAGATCAATCCTGAATATTCATTGGAAGGACTGATGCTGAAGCTCCAATACTTTGGCCACCTAATGCGAAGAGTCAACTCACTGGAAAAGACCCTGATGCTGGGAAAGACTGAGGGCAGGGGGAGAAGGGGGCGACAGAGGACGAGATGGTTGGATGGCATCGCTGACTCAATGGACAAGAGTTTGAGCAAACTCCAGGAGATAGCGAAGGATGAGAAAGCCTGGCGTGCTGCAGTCCATGGGGTCCCAAAGAGTCAGACACAACTGGGCCACGGAATAACAAAGTTCCTCTCATATGAGTCTCCTGTCCCAATCCCTGGGCACTGGGCTTCTCCCAGAGGTCACCATAAAACATCATCAACTCTGAGTTCCTTTTCAGAAAAGGAAAGGTGGGGCCGGGGAATCTAAGGAACCACGTGGCAGAGCCTGACTTGAACCTGAACTCACACCTGCCACCTGCACTGTGGGCTGTTCCAGACAACCTGCCCGTTCTGACTTTACACAGCCCTGCCTTTGTCCAGCTCAGCACCTCTCCTTAGAATGCCCTTTCTCAACCCATCTTTCCAACACGTTATTCTTTTTTTTCCTTTCCAGTGTTTTAAATGGCACTTCTTCTTGGAAGACCTTCTAATCCCCAGGGCAAAATAAATCTTCTTCCTCTACACTGCGACATTATTCAGTTTGACAAGACAATAGTTGATCGTGCCTTCCTGGCACTTCCACGGGGGCCTGGAACACAGAGGGTGAATCAGAACCAGTTTCTGTCCTTGGGAGACTCGGGTTAATCATCCGTATCCTTCTCCTTTCCAAGCTACAAGCTCCTCGGCAGTATCAAATCAGGCGCTGGCAGGCACCGGGAACTGAGCTCAGATCTCCATGCTCGGAACCCAGTCTCTTTCCATTACCAGTCTGCCTCCTAAAATCCGACTTCCAGAAGCCGCCTGAGATGACTTGCACTGGGCCAGCCCCATAAGACCATGGGACACAAGGTTGTCAGTGAAATTCTCCGGCCCTGGGGAGCCTGACGACCTTTAGCCTGGGTCCCCACCCCTAGAGCATTTGCCATTTCAGACTGTCTGGGTCCCTGCTGTTGCTCTCTGTATTTGGGATGGAGGTTGTCCAGTTCTGACACCATGTAGCCCACTCAACTGTCACACAAGACTGACTTCAAATCCAGCCAGGTGGCCTTGAGTGACCAGAAGCTCCAATACTTTGGCCACCTAATGCGAAGAGTCAACTCACTGGAAAAGACCCTGATGCTGGGAAAGACTGAGGGCAGGGGGAGAAGGGGGCGACAGAGGACGAGATGGTTGGATGGCATCGCTGACTCAATGGACAAGAGTTTGAGCAAACTCCAGGAGATAGCGAAGGATGAGAAAGCCTGGCGTGCTGCAGTCCATGGGGTCCCAAAGAGTCAGACACAACTGAGCCACGGAATAACAAAGTTCCTCTCATATGAGTCTCCTGTCCCAATCCCTGGGCACTGGGCTTCTCCCAGAGGTCACCATAAAACATCATCAACTCTGAGTTCCTTTTCAGAAAAGGAAAGGTGGGGCCGGGGAATCTAAGGAACCACGTGGCAGAGCCTGACTTGAACCTGAACTCACACCTGCCACCTGCACTGTGGGCTGTTCCAGACAACCTGCCCGTTCTGACTTTACACAGCCCTGCCTTTGTCCAGCTCAGCACCTCTCCTTAGAATGCCCTTTCTCAACCCATCTTTCCAACACGTTATTCTTTTTTTTCCTTTCCAGTGTTTTAAATGGCACTTCTTCTTGGAAGACCTTCTAATCCCCAGGGCAAAATAAATCTTCTTCCTCTACACTGCGACATTATTCAGTTTGACAAGACAATAGTTGATCGTGCCTTCCTGGCACTTCCACGGGGGCCTGGAACACAGAGGGTGAATCAGAACCAGTTTCTGTCCTTGGGAGACTCGGGTTAATCATCCGTATCCTTCTCCTTTCCAAGCTACAAGCTCCTCGGCAGTATCAAATCAGGCGCTGGCAGGCACCGGGAACTGAGCTCAGATCTCCATGCTCGGAACCCAGTCTCTTTCCATTACCAGTCTGCCTCCTAAAATCCGACTTCCAGAAGCCGCCTGAGATGACTTGCACTGGGCCAGCCCCATAAGACCATGGGACACAAGGTTGTCAGTGAAATTCTCTGGCCCTGGGGAGCCTGACGACCTTAGCCTGGGTCCCCACCCCTAGAGCATTTGCCATTTCAGACTGTCTGGGTCCCTGCTGTTGCTCTCTGTATTTGGGATGGAGGTTGTCCAATTCTGACACCATGTAGCCCACTCAACTGTCACACAAGACTGACTTCAAATCCAGCCAGGTGGCCTTGAGTGACCAGCCACATAAATCCTGTGTTCCTCAGTTTCTTCATCTGTGAAATGGAGATAATAATGCCTACCCCTCGTGGAGCCACTGGAAGAATCAGAGAAAATGTACACCAGCGTCCCGGCGCAGAAGCAGTGGTGCGGAGCCCAGAATCCCCTACTTTTTCTCCACCCTAGCCACACCTCCTCTTTCTTTCAAGTTCAAGATCCACCTGCTGGAGGAAACCTTCCCTAACTTTTCCAGGTTACCCTGAGAGCTCTCTCTTCTCTCTGCTCTCACCGCCTGGACCCCAGTATTGATCATCTTGTTCTCTCCTTGGTTCACTAGAGTTAACTTTTCTCTTTCCAACCAGCCTTTACGTGGCAAACTCAACCCAAGCCTACTCCAGCATCACACTATACACCATAAGAGGTTCCTGAAGACTAATTTGCTAAGGTAGGCTGGGCTCTGGGAGAGGGTGAAGATTCGGAGGCAGAAAATGAGGCGGGAATCCTAACTCTGGTGTATGACTTTCCAGGAAGACCTTCAACTCTCTAAGCTTCAGATCTCTCATCTGGAAAATTAAAACTGAAAAATGTCGAGCTGACATGGTTGCTATGGAGGACAGACGAGAGAACATATGTGGAAGCCCTTTTGTTATAAACTAAAAAGTGCTATTTAAGGGATTATTATGTTTGGATTCTCAAATCCAAACCTACTGATGCCTCAACTGACCTATACTTAAGATTCAAGAGCCCAGATCACCCCACAGAGCTTCTTAGCCCCAAATAATCCACCAAAACCCACATTCTTAATTGTTCATCCTAAACAAAAAACCAGCAGTCATTCACAGTATCCATGGAACCTCATCCCAGTACGAACGTGCATGCTGTCCAGTCGTGTCCGACTCTTCGTGACCCTGTGGATTGCAGCCCACCAGGCTCCTCTGTCCATGGGCTTCTCCAGGCAAGAATACTGGGATGGGCTGCCATGACCTCCTCCAGGAGATCTTTCTGATCCAGGGATTGAACCCAAGACTCCTGCATTGCAGGCAGATTCTTTACTGCTGAGACACTGGGGAAGCCGTCATTCCAGCTCAGGGATCACAAAAGTTCTCTCCCATCCTCAGAACTCAACCCTTCTGGAACAGGTTTCTCCTTCCCAGCTTAAGGAAGCCCACACCTCAAACCTGCTCTAATTGTGATCTGCTGAGCATCATTTCTAGATTGCAGTCCAGTTTCCAAGGGAAGTAAAAATGGGAAAGACAACCAAGGTGGGTATGGTTGTATTTGTGGAGAGGGGAAGAGGAAGACTTCGTAACAGAATGAAAGATTCTGCTGGAATTTTGTGTCCAACAGTTGCTAAACGTACTATAATTATCCCATTTGTGTGAGGATTCAAGGATCTGCATTCTGCTATTTTCATGGAACTTGATGAACTGCAAGCTCTGAGGGAAAATGCTAAGAAGTTGGGATTCAAAGTCTTGTACCCAGGACCAAGGTCCCAGTAAGCAGCCCCAGGGAAATGAAATCCCTGACAAAGCTGCTGGGGCCCCCCAGTCCCCCACTCTGGGCTCAGCCCCCTTCTCCAGCCCCTACTTTTCCCCACTGATGGCATGTAGGCATCACACCCATCAGAGTCCATCAGAGTGAATCCTGATTTTTTTTTCTCCTGGGAATACTGCTTTGTCTCTGTGAAAGACCCCCAAATCAGGCGCCTACAAACGTCCTAGCCGGTCAGATTTTAAGGGGAAATCAGGGAAAGAAAGGGGCAGGCCGGGAAGGGCTCTGAGGCCCGCGGAGGGTAGTAGAGGGGTCCGAGGCCGCCGTGGTGGGTGGCTCTCAGGGACCCATATTCAGGGGGCGCCCCGCAGGCGCCAGAGCTGCCCCCCGCAGCCCCTGCGCGCACCTGGCAGACGATGGAATCCTCGCAGGCCTAGGAGTCCTGGGACCGATCCCACGACCGGAAATGCCCCCCTACCCAGACCGCGCCCCCCTTTCCTGCCGCCCTCTCCCCCGGGCCGGGCCGCAGGCCCCGGATCCCCGGGCTCGCGTGGCCGCCGCAGCCCGCAGGGGCGGCCCGTTGGCGGCTGCTGTCCTCCGCCCGCGCTTCGGTCCCTCCAACTCCCGCTGCTGCGGGGCCAAGGCGCACACAAAAGGAAGGGGCGCGCTGCCAGCGACGCCCCCGCCAATCCTCAATCCCCTCGAACCCCATTGCGGGGACCCGCAAAGCCTTCGCGCACCCCAAAGCTCCGGACGCCCAAGAGAGAGCCCCCCACGCAAGAAATTCCGAGACACCTCCCGGGGGCTTGCAGAGGCGGCCAAATCACCCAGCGGCAGGTGCCCCCGGCCGCACAATAACTTTGAAACTTTGGGGCTGGGCGCGGGGGCCGGGAGGGGGAGCCCCAAAACGAAGGAAAGGGGGATTGCGGAGGGGGAGGAGGCTGTGTCTTTATTTTGCAACATGCACTCTCCGGGCGTCCCCAGCGCAGCTCCGGCCCGGCCAGGGGTCCCGGCGCCTCCGCCCGGCCCGGCGCGGCCCCCGGGCTCCCCGAGCCCTTCCCGCGCCGGCCGCCCGTCCGCGGTCGGGCCCCCGGCCTCTGCCCCGCGGGGCTCGGGCCGCGCGCTGCACTCACCTCGGCCGGGCTGGGCTCCCCGCGGGCCTGCGCCGAGCCCGATAAATGGTATGCTATGACTAGAGGTATGATTACGTTATTATTATTAGTAATAATAAGAGTAAATGCTATTTAATTACGGGCAGCTGCATCTTGCTCCCGGCGCCGCCGCCCCGGCAGCTCCGTCCATGTGGCCCCGGAGCGCTTCACTTTCATTTCCAGCCCTCCCCGGCCGGCCGCTCGCGGCAGCACCCGCTGGAGGCTCGGTCTCCCTGCAGCCCCTCCTCCTCGGGTCCTAGAGCGCCGCTTCCCTCGCCAGGCGCCGGGGGTGGGCGGCGCGGGCCGCGCACCTGGGGGCGGAGGGGGCGGGGAAGCCCCCTTTCCTCGCCGACAGCTCATGCCTGGAATTCACCTTTATTTTCTTTGCAAGTGTCCTGCCCTCTCAGGGCTTTTCTCTTGGCGATTCTGCATTTCTGGGAGGGTGCTGGTCTCCCTGAGCGCCTCCGCCCTTCCTCATGCGTGTAAAGAGCAACCCCCCCCCACGCCCCCGCCCCAGAGTTTCCAGCTGCTTTCAGTGTAGGCTCCCCCCAAACCCTAGGAGCCTTTTCAAGAGTGGGAACCCAAGGTTGTTGTTTGTCTAGGATCTTTCCGTAAAGGATGTGAGGCTGCTTAGAAGACCCAGTGAATGGGGTGGCAAAGAGTGGGACACGACTTGACGACTAAGTTAAGAGGAGATCAGGCAAAGGAGAAACCAGCTGTCACAGGCCCTGGCGCTGCCTCAGAGCTGGCCAGGTCCTGGTTGGATTTGAATCCAGAGCTTCAGAGCCAAACACCGTGTCATCCATCCCACCCTACCATTGATTCCTCGAGCTCTCTTCCCTCTTCATTTTACACACGTGCATGTATGCTGCTGCTAAGTCACTACAGTCGTGTCGGAGTCTGTGCGACCCCATAGACAGCAGATCATCAGGCTCCCCCGTCCCTGGGATTCTCCAGGCAAGAACACTGGAGTGGGTTGCCATTTCCTTCTCCAATGCATGAAAGTGAAAAGTGAAAGTGAAGTCACTCAGTCGTGTCCGACTCTTAGCGACCCCATGGACTGCAGCCCACCAGGCTCCTCCGTCCATGGGATTTTCCAGGCATGTATGTATATGCACATACATTTCTTTATTGAGGGAGGACTTCCTTGGAGATCCAGTGGTGAAGATTCTGCACTCCCAGTGCAGGAAATGCAGGTTTGATCCTCTGTTAGGGAACTGAGGGGCTTCCTCTTCGACTCAGAGGTGAAGAATCCACCTGCAGGAGGTGCAGGAGATGCGTCTTCAATCCCTGGGGCAGGAAGATGTCCTGGAGGAGGAAATGGCACCCCACTCCAGTATTCTTGCCTGGAAAATCCCATAGACAGAGGAGCCTAGCAGGCTACAGTCTTCGGGGTCACAAAGAGTCGGACACGATGGAGCACTTGTCCCAACAGATCAGTGGTAAAAAATCCACCTGCAGTGCAGGAGACACAGGAGATGGGGGTACTGTCTCTTAGTTGGGAAGATCCCCTAGAGAAGGAAATGGCAACCCACTGCAGTATTCCTTTGGAAAATCCCATACAGGTGAGCCTGGTGGGCTACAGTACATGGGGTCTCAGACAGTCAGATGCCACTGAGATCCAGGCATGCAAGAAACTAAGGTCTCACACGCTGTGCAGTGTGGTAAAAAAAAAAAAAGGAAGAAAGAAAGAAAATTATTTAGTGAGGATCAACTGTGAGACTTGTAAAAATTTCATCTTTGTAAATGTTATCATTTCCACATTTGTGCCATACAGTCTTAGGAACTGGAGGTACATCACTGAGATGAATTTTAAACATGTGGCAAATGTTTGGAGGCACAAGAAACTTAAACAGTTTACCTAATTCTCACCATAATCCTGGAAGATTGGGTTTATCATGCTCATTTTACAAATAGAAAACTGAGTCAATTCAGTCACTCAGTCGTGTCTGACTCTTTGAGACCCCATGAACCACAGCAAGCCAGGCCTCCCTGTCCATCACCACTTCCTGAAGTTTACCCAAACTCATGTCCATTGAGTCGGTGATGCCATCCAACCACCTCATCCTCTGTCGTCCCCTTCTCCTCCTGCCCTCAGTCTTTCCCAGCATCAGGGTCTTTTCCAATGAGTCAGCTCTTTGCATCAGGTGGCCAAAGTATTGGAGTTTCAGCTTCAACGTCAGTCCTTCCAATGAACACCCAGGACTGATCTTTAGGATGGACTGGTTGGATCTCCTTGCAGTCCAAGTGACTCTCAAGAGTCTTCTCCAACACCACAGTTCAAAAACATCAATTCTTCAACGCTCAGCTTTCTTCACAGTCCAACTCTCACATCCATACATAACTACTGGAAAAACCATATCCTTGACTAGATGGACCTTTGTTAGCAAAGTAATGTCTCTGCTTTTTAATATGCTGTCTAGGTTGGCCATAACTTTCCTTTTAAGGAGCAAGCATCTTTTAATTTCATGGCTGCAATCACCATCTGCAGTGATTTTGGAGCACCCCCCCCAAATAAAGTCAGCCACTGTTTCCACTGTTTCCCCATCTATTTGCCATGAAGTGACGGGACCAGATGCCATGATCTTCATTTTCAGAATGTTGAGCTTTAAGCCAACTTTTTCACTCTCCTCTTTCACTTTCATCAAGAGGCTTTTTAGCTCCTCTTCACTTTCTGCCATAAGGGTGGTGTCATCTGCATATCTGAGGTGATTGATATTTCTCCCAGCAATCTTGATTCCAGCTTGTGCTTCATCCAGCCCAGCATTTCTCATGATGTACTCTGCATATAATTTAAATAAGCAGGGTGACAACATATAGCCTTGATGTATTCCTTTTCGTATTTGGAACCAGTCTGTTGTTCCATGTACAGTTCTAACTGTTGCTTCTTGACCTGCATACAGGTTTCTCAAGAGGCAGGTCAGGTGGTCTGGTATATGCATCTCTTTGTGAATTTTCCACCGTTTATTGTGATCCACACAGTCAAAGGCTTTGGCATAGTTGGTAAAGCAGAAATAGATCTTTTTCTGGAAACTCTCTTGGCTTTTCAGTGATCCAGTGGGTGTTGGCAATTTGATCTCTGGTTCCTCTGCCTTTTCTAAAACCAGCTTGAACATCGGGAAGTTCACGGTTCATATATTGCTGAAGCCTGGCTTGGAGAATTTTGAGCATTACTTTACTAGCGTGTGAGATAAGCTAAATTAAGACAAGTTTGTTTGCAAACTAAGCCTGGCTTCAATAAAATTGTTCCTTGTCCAGTTCTACCTATTGTTTCTTGACCTGCACACCAGTTTATCAGAAGGCGGGTAAGGTGGTCTGATATTCCCATCTCTTAAAGAATGTTCCACTCTGTGTTTTAATCCATACAGTCAATGACTTTAGCACAGTCAATAATGAAGAAGTAAATGTTTTTCTGTAATTCCCTTATTTTATCTGTGATCCAGTAGATGTTGGCAATTTGATCTCTGATTCTTCTGCTTTTTCTAAGTCCAGCTTGTACATTTGGAAATTCTTGGTTCATGTACTGTGGAAGCCTTGCTTGAAGGATTTTGAGCATAATCTTGCTAACATGTGAAATGGGTGCAATTGTGTGACAGTTTGAACATTATTTGGCATTGCCTTTCTTTGGAATTGAAATGAAAACTGACATTTTCCAGTCCTGTGGTAACTGCTGAGTTTTCCAAATGTGTTGGCATAATGAATACAGCACTTTAGCAGCATCATCTTTTAGGATTTGAAATAGCTCAACTGGAATTCCATCACCTCCACTAGCTTTGTTCATAGTCATGCTTCCTAAGGCCCATTTGACTTCACACTCTAGGATATCTGGCTCAAGGTGAGTGATCACACTATTGTGATTATCTGGGACATGAAAACCTTTTTTTGTACAGTTCTTATATGTATTCTTGCCACCTCTTCTTGATCTTTTCTGCTTCTGTTTTGTCCATACCATTTCTGTCCTTTATGTGCCCATCTTTTCATGATGGGCGGCCGTCTCTTGTGTTGTTAGAAGAGGGTGTATGCTATGACCAGTGCATACTTTTGGCAAAACTCTGTTAGCCTTTGTCTGGCTTCATTATGTACTTCAAGGCCAAACTTGCCTCTTACTCCACGTATCTCTTGACTTACTCTTTTTGCATTCCAGTACCCTGTGATGAAATAGGCATCTTTTTTTGGGTATTATTTCTAGAAGGTCTTATAGGTCCTCATAGAACTGTTCAACTTAAGGTTCTTTGGCTTTAGTGGTTGGCTCATGGACTTGGATTACTGTGATAGAATGGTTTGCTTTGGAAACAAATGGAGAACATTCTGTCATTTTTGAGATTGTACCCCAGTACTGCATTTTGGACTCTTGTTGACTATGAGGGCTACTTCATTTCCTCTAAGGGAATCTTGCTTATATTAAGAGATATGATGGTCATCTGAGTTAGATTTGCCCATTCCTGTCCGTTTTAGTTCACTGATTCCTAAAATGGTGGTCATCTCTTTTTGACCACTTCCAATTTACCTTGATTCGTGGACCTAACATTCCAGGTTCCTATGCAGTATTGTTTATAGCATTGGACTTTACTTTCACCACCAGTCACATCCACAACTGGGTGTTATTTCTCTTTGGACTCAGCTTCCTCATTCCTTCTGGAACTTTTTGTCCACTGTTCTCCAGTAGGATATTGGACACTTACTGACCTGGGTGGTTCATCTTTCAGCGTCATTATCTTTTTGTCTTTCCATACTGTGCATAGGGTTCTCAAGGCAGGAATGCCAAAATGGTTTGCCATCTTCTCCAGTAGACCATGTTTTGTCAGAACTTTACACCATGACCCATTTGTCTTGCTTGGGTGGCCCTTCAAGGCTTGGCTCATAGTTTCATTAAGTTACACAAAGTTGTTGTCCATGTGATCATTTTGGTTAGTTTTCTGTGATTTTGGTATTCATTCTGTCTGCTTTCTGATGGATGAGGATAAGAGGTTTATGCAAGCTTCCTGATGGGAGGGACTGGCTGTGAGGAAAACTGGATCTTGCTATAGTGGGCAAAGCCATGTTCAGTGAATCATTAATCCAGTTTTCTACTAATGGGTGGGGTTGTGTTCCCTTCCTATAGTTTGGCCTCAGGCCAAATTACAGTAAGGATAATTGTGACCTCCTCCAAAAGGATTTATGCCAGTATGCCATGCCCTTAGAAATGCTGCTGTCAATGCCCTGACTTGGCAGCAGGCCACTGTTGACCCAATGCCTCTGCTGGGGACTCCCAAACACTGACAGGCAAGTCTGGGTCAGTCTCTTATGTGGTCACTGCTCCTTTCTCCTTGGCCCCAGTGTATACAATATTTTGTTTGTGCCCTCCAAGAGTCTCTGTTTCCCCAGTTCTGTGGAAATTTTATAATCAAATCCCAATGACCTTCAAAGTCAAATTCACTGGGGCATTCCCTTTGTTGGATCTCCAGGTTGGGAAGTCTGTTGTGGAGCCTAGAACTTTCGCAGTAGTGCCAGAACTTCTTTGGTATAATTGTTCTCCAATTTGGGATTGCCTACCCTGTGGCTCAGACGGTAAAGCGTCTGCCTGCAATGCGGGAGACCCAAGTTCGATCTCTGGGTCAGGAAGATCCCCTGGAGAAGGAAATGGCAACCCACTCCAGTACTTTTACCTGGAGAATTCCATGGACTGAGGAGCCTGGTGGGCTACAGTCCATGGAGTTGCAAAGAGTCGGACACGACTGAGCAACTTCACTTTCACTTTCACCCTGTGGCTCTATGGTGGGGCTAATGGCAACTTCCTCCAAGATGACTGATGCCACATGCCACACCTCCCAGGACTGCTGCTGCTAGAGTCCTTGTCCCCGTGGCAAGCAACTGCTAACTCAGGCCTCCACAGGAGACCCTCAAACACTCACAGGCAGGTCTGGGCTCAATCTCTTGTGGGGGTCACTGCTCCTTTCCCTGGTTCCTATGTACACAAGGTTTTGTTTGTGCTTTCCAAGCTTCTCTGGTGGTTATGAGGTTTGATTTTAAATGTGATTGTGCCCCTCCTACCATCTTGTTGCAGCTTCTCCTTTGCCCTTTGACTTAGGATATCTTTTTTTGGTGGGTTCCAACATTCTCCTATCGATGATTGTTCAGCAGCTGGTTATAATTTTGGTGTTCTTGCAGAAGATGAGCGCATACCCTTCTACTTGGCCATCTTTGTGTAATGCAGATAACTCAACATGAACTATGCTGCCTCTGCATGCGCCTGGGGGCAAGGCCTCAAGTTGCAAAAGTATGATTTACCAAATTACTTTAAGTCGTAATTAGTTTGAGGGGAAGGTTTTCCTTATACCTGGAAAACATAGGTGCAAACCAGTAGTTTTTCAGATATAAACCATAAAAGTATAAGCATATTCACCAGTTCATTCAGTCCTTTTGTAAACCTTGGGAAGCCATCAGATTTCCCATTAGAATCCTTTAATTTCTTACCTGGCTCAGCATTATGAGCAAACTCAGCAAGTTTCTGAAAGTCAGAAACTTGTATTTATCCAAAAGTCCTTTCTATAAATCTTATTGAGGAGGAAGCATTTTTGCAAAAACATTAAAATAAAACCTTAACTGTCTATAATGACAAAAGACTTTGAAGGCACATTTAAAATCTGATTATAATGCAATTGAAAAAGAAACTTGGTATGGCTGTGACAACACTTTACTATTATAACTAGAATTATGACTGATAACGTATTAACCAGGACATATTAGAATTTTAGGACTCCATATAATTTCTAGGATAGCTGTATTAGTAACATTTACCATATTATATAATCTGAGTAATCTATTTATTGCTCACTCAACAATACTTCCCATGCAATTCAGCATACCAAATAAACCTAATTAAATATCTCTTTTTGGGATGTTTAGGGGTCCTCTGAAGCATCCCAAAGTTAGCCAGAAATCAAAAGAGCTTTAATTAAAATTAGATATTTGGGAAACTTGTCAAAAAGTTTAAAAACACTTGATTAGATAAGATCAGTCACTGTGAGACCATACTTATTTCTTAACAAAAGTTACCACAGATCTCAAAAGCAAATACAAATCATTTAAAGGCAAAGAAACTCATATAATCTATTATCAATGTATATTTGATTATATGACTTGAAAATCGTATTATCAAAAATGTCATTCCAAGAAAACTTTTCTCTGAACAGAAAGAAAAAGCCAAAGCCAAGTGTTAGCTGAGTCACAACAAGGTTTGTGGGCTTCCCTGGTGGCTCAGAGGTTAAAGCGTCTGCCTCTAATGAGGGAGACCCAGGTTTGATCCTTGGGTTGGGAAGATCTCCTGGAGAAGGAAATGTTAACCCACTCCAGTATTCTTGCCTGGAGAATCCCATGGACAGAGAAGCCTAGTAGGTTACAGTCCACGGGGTTGCAAAGAGTTGGACACGACTGAGCAACTTCACCTTCACCTTCACCCTTACCCAATTAAATTCAGTTCAGTCTTAGGAAATCCTGATAACTCTTTTCAGTATTCTTTTATTTCTCACACTTTCTTTTATTGAAAACACACATCTTAGTTTCCTTATAGTTTTCTCCACATTGAGTTACTTGCCTTGTCAATAGATTTGTAACAGGTAAGGTTTTATTAGACCACTAGTAAAACTAGTGGTCCCCTGGAGAAGGGAATGGCAAGCCTTTTCAGTACTCTTGCCTGGAGAACCCCATGAACAGTATAAAAAGGGAAAATGATAGGATACTGAAAGAGGAACTCCCTAGGTCAGTAGGTGCCCAATATGCTACTGGAGATCAGTGGAGAAATAACTCCAGAAAGAATGAAGGGATGGAGCCAAAGCAAAAACAAGACCCAGTTGTGCATGTGACTGGTGATAGAAGCAAGGTCCGATGCTGTAAAGAGCAATGTTGCATAGGAACCTGGAATGTCAGGTCCATGAATCAAGGCAAATTGGAAGTGGTCATACAAGAGATGGCAAGGGTGAACGTCAACAGTCTAGGAATCAGTGAACTAAAATGGACTGGAATGGGTGAATTTAAATCAGATGACCATTATATCTACTACTGTGGGCAGGAATCCCTCAGAAGAAATGGAGTAGCTATCATGGACAACAAAACAGTCTGAAATGCAGTACTTGGATGCAATCTCAAAAAAGACAGAATGATCTCTGTTCATCTCCAAGGCAAACCATTCAATATCACAGTTATCCAAATCTATGCCCCAACCAGTAATGCTGAAGAAGCTGAAGTTGAATGGTTTTATGAAGACCTACAAGACCTTTAGAACTAACACCCAAAAAAGATGTCCTTTTCATTATAGGAGACTGGAATGCTAAAGTAGGAAGTCAAGAAACACCTGGAGGAACAGGCAGATTTGGCCTTGGAATGCAGAATGAAGCGGGGCAAAGAGTTTTGCCAAGAAAATACACTGGTCATAGCAAACACCTTCTTCCAACAACACAAGAGAAGACTCTACACATGGACATCACCAGATGGTCAACACCAAAGTCAGATTGATTATGTTCTTTTCAGCCAAAGATGGAGAAGCTCTATACAGTCAACAAAAACAAGACCAGGAGCTGACTGTGGCTCAGATCGTGAACTCCTTATTACCAAATTCAAATTCAAATTGAAGAAAGTAGGGAAAACCACTAGACCATTCAGGTATGACCTAAATCAAATCCCTTATGATTATACAGTGGAAGTGAGAAATAGCTTGAAGGGCCTAGATCTGATAGACAGAGTGCCTGATGAACTATGCAATGAGGTT
>SJYC01050541.1:0-33483 GCA_006408675.1 Madoqua kirkii | reverse complement strand
TAATGCTCAAAATTCTCCAAGCCAGGCTTCAGCAATACATGAACCGTGAACTTCCAGATGTTCAAGCTGGTTTTAGAAAAGGCAGAGGAACCAGAGATCAGATTGCCAACATTTGCTGGATCATTGAAAAAGCAAGAGAGTTCCAGAAAAATATCTATTTCTGCTTTATTGATTACGTCAAAGCCTTTGACTGTGTGGATCGCACTATACTGTGGAAAATTCTGAAAGAGATGGGAATGCCAGACCACCTGACCTGCCTCTTGAGAAACCTGGATGCAGGTCAGGAAGCAACAGTTAGAACTGAACATGGAACAACAGACTGGTTCCAAATAGGAAAAGGAGTACGTCAAGGCTGTATATTGTCACCCTGCTTATTTAACTTATATGCAGAGTACATCATGAGAAATGCTGGACTGGAAGAAACACAAGCTTGAATCAAGATTGCCGCGAGAAATATCAGTAACCTCAGATATGCAGATGATACCACCCTTATGGCAGAAAGTGAAGAGGAACTAAAAAGCCTCTTGATGAAAGTGAAAGAGGAAAGCGAAAAACTTGGCTTAAAGCTCAACATTCAGAAAACAAAGATTATGGCATCCGGTCCCATTACTTCATGGAAAATAGACAGGGAAACAGTGGAAACAGTGTCAGACTTTATTTTGGGGGGCTCCAAAATTACTTCGGATGGTAACTGCAGCCATGAAATTAAAAGATGCTTACTCCCTGGAAGAAAAGTTATGACCAACCTAGACAGCATATTCAAAAGCAGAGACATTACTTTGCCAACTGAGGTCTGTCTAGTCAAGGCTATGGATTTTCCTGTGGTCATGTATGGATGTGAGAGTTGGACTGTGAAGAAAGTTGAGCGCCAAAGAATTGATGCTTGTGAACTGTGGTGTTGGAGAAGACTCTTGAGAGTCTCTTGGACTGCAAGGAGATCCAACCAGTCCATCCTAAAGGAGATCAGTCCTGGGTGTGCATTGGAAGGAGTGATGCTAAAGCTGAAACTCCAATACTTTGGCCACCTCATGAGATGAGTTGACTCTTTGGAAAGGACTCTGATGCTGGGAGGGATTGGGGGCAGGAGGAGAAGAGGCCGACCGAGGATGAGATGGCTGGATGGCATCACAGACTCGATGGACGTGAGTGTGAGTAAAATCCGGGAGCTGAGGATGAACAGGGAGGCCTGGCGTGCTGTGATTCATGGGGTCACAAAGAATCGGACATGACTGAGTGGCTGAACTGAACTGAACTGATGCCAAGGGATGTTCAAATTGCTATACTATTTATTCATTTCACATGCTTGCTAGATTATGCTCAAAATCCTTCAAGCTAGTCTTCAGTAGTACGTGAACTAAGAAATTCCAGATGTACAAGCTGTATTTAGAAAAGGCAGAGGAACTAGAGATCAAATTGCCAACTTCTGCTGGATCACAGAAAAAGTAAGAAAATTCCAGAAAAACATCTTCTTCTGCTTCGTTGACTATGCTAAAGCCTTTGACTGTATGGATCACAACAAACTGTGGAATATTCTTGAAGAGATGGGAATACCAGTCCACCTTACCTCCCTCGTGATAAACTTGTATGCAGGACAAGAAGCAACAGTTAGAACTGGACATGAAACAATGGACTGGTTCAAAATTCGGAAAGGAGTAGGTTAAGGCTGTATATTGCCACCCTGCTTATTTAACTTATATGCAGAGTATATCATATGAAGTGCTGGGTTTGATGATTCACAAGCTGGAATCAAGATTGCTGAGTGCAATATCAAAAATCTCAAATATACAGGTGACAGCAAAGATATCAAACTAGTCAATCCTGAAGGAAATTAGCGCTGAATATTCTTTGGAAGGACTGATGCTGAAGCTGAAGCTCCAATTCTTTGGCCACCAGATGCAAAGAGCTCACTCACTGAAAAAGACCCTAATGCTGTAAAAGATTGAGGGGCAGGAGAAGGAGGCAACAGAGATGAGGTGGTTGGATGGCATCATCAATTCAATGGACATGAGTTTGAGCAAACTCAGGGAGATAGTGAAGGACAGGGATGCCTGGAATGCTGCAATCCACGGGGTCACAAATAGTCAAAAACGACTTAGTGACAACACCAACAATGCCACTGTGGAGGGATTTAGTATTTTCTAAAATGAGGAAATGCAAGGATTGGGATTATGAAATCATTTCCTGAAAATATCTAACTAACTAAAGACCTGTTCTACCAGTTTCTTTGGGGCACTGAGTGCCTCACTCTCTACCCTGAACTCCCTTCAGTTCAGTTCAGTTCAGTTGCTCAGTCATGTCTACCTCTTTGCAACCCCATGGACTGCAGCACACCAGGCCTCCCTGTCCATCACTGACTCCAGGAATCCACTCAAACTCATGTTCATTGAGTCGGTGATGCCATCTAACCATCGCATCCTCTGTTGTCCCCTTCTCTTCTTGCCTTTAATCTTTTCCAGCATCAGGCTCTTTTCAAATGAGTCAGCTCTTTGCATCAGGTGGGCAAAGTATTGGAGTTTCAGCTTCAACATCAGTCCTTCCAATGAATATTGAGGACTGATCTCCTTTAGGATGGACTGGTTGGATCTCCTTGCAGTCCAAGGGACTCTCAAGAGTCTTCTCCAACACCACAGTTCAAAAGCATCAATTCTTTGATGCTCAGCTTTCTTTATAGTCCAGCTCTCACGTCCATACATGGCTACTGGAAAAACCATAGCTTTGACTAGACGGACCTTTATTGGCAAAGTAATATCTCTGCTTTTTAATATGCTGTCTAGATTGGGCATAACTTTCCTTCCAAGGAGTAAGAGTCTTTTAATTTGATTTTTCAGGGTGTGTCAGACATTAGCAACTGCAGCAGCACAGCATTCAGTCTTGCAGAGGCAATGGCAAATGCCCTTGGCAAGCTCCAATTTGCAGTTGACACTTAATGTGTTTGCAATCTCTATTCTGTAGGCTGCAGCATTGTAGATTGTAGGCTGCAGGATTGTAGGTGGGTAAAGCTGGTCTAGAGGGTTATGTGGGCTTCCTGGTTAGAAAGACTGGTACCTGCCCACTGGTGGAGCTGGGTTTTGTTCTTCTGCTGGGCAGGGCTGTGTCAGAAGATGTGTTTAAGAGGTAAGAAAACTTTCTGCTTTTGGCAACTTGTCTGCTGATGGGTGGGTCTGTGTTCCCTACCTGTTGATTATTTGGCCTGAGGCGTCCCAGCCCTGGAGCCAGAGGCTGTTGGGTGGGGCCAGGTTTTGTTGTCTCCAGGAGAGCTCACACCAGTAAGATGGTACTCTGCCACCAGGGTTTTTATCCCCGAAATGAGCCAGAGCCCTCCCTACCCTTACATACACACACTTGCCCCTGCAGGATACCCTCCAAGACCAACAGGTATGTCTAGCGTAGGCTCCTGTGAAGTCATCAAGTTCCTGGGTCTTGGTATGCATGAAACCTTGTGTGCCCCCTCCAAACTGGATTTTCTGTTTCCCCTAGTCCTCTGAAATTCCTGCACTCAAACCCTGCTGTTCTTCAAAGCCAAATGCTCTGGGGCCTCCTCCTGATACCAGCTTGCAGACTGGGGAGCCTTACCTGGGGCTCAGAATTCTCAGTCCTGTGGGAGAAACTCTGATGTATTTTCCAGTTTGTGGGTTGCCCATCCAGTAGGAATGGAATTTGCTTGTGTTGCAGATGCACTCTTCCTGCCGTCTCATTGTGGCTTCTTCTTGTCTTTGGGGTTTTTTCCCACTGGAAGGACCAATGCTGAAGCTTCAATATTTTCGCTACCTGCTGCAAAGTGCTGACTTATTGGAAAAGACCCTGATGCTGGAAAAATTTGAGGGCAGGAGAAGGAGGCAACCGAAGATGAGATGGTTAAATGGCATCACTGACTCAATGGACATGAATCTGAGCAAATTCAGGAAGATACTGAAGGACAGGGAAGCCTGGTGTGCTGCAGTCCATGGGATCACAAAGAGTTAGACACAACTGACTGGCTGAACAAGAACAACAAAACAAAACTGAAACATTTACCTTTTCTCTCTACCTGATCCTTCCAGAGATTGGAAACTTTCAGGTTTCCAGTAGCTTAACAAATAAGTCAGAAAAACTATCTTGCTAACTACATATCAAGATGAGGGACATAAAAGCCCAATGTGCTATAGTCCATGGGGTCACAAAGTCAGACATGACTTGGCCACTGAACAACAACAAGGCCAATTACATATCTTACACAGGTAACAAGAACAGTTAGGAATTGTGCCACTCTTGTTACTAAAGGACTGTTAGTACTTTTCCATCTTAAAATGTAATCAAAATGACATTACTACTTCTAGCTTGTTACCTTTTATTATAGCTCAGGTATTAATGCAGCTGTGGGCTGGAATACTGAAGCTATTGAATGTTAATTAGAAATCGAGCAAATTCATATTAAGCATGACTGACATGACAGTGTGACTTTACTCAGAAAGAATTGTTTTGATGAAAAGATTCACATCTTTATTCTCAGATGAACTGAGAGAATACTGATCCTTCAGCATTAATCAAAACTTATCACATCAAAAATTCCAGTGAGTAAATACAAACTTGATGTGGCTACTTCTGTTAGATGAAATCTACATATATCTCCTCTCTATTGTAGAGATTGGATTAAGAAGAAATATCTAGAGATAATCATTAGTGATTTAACTTTAACCTCCAATTCCTTCCCTAGTTTATATGTGCACATTGCATGTGCATGCATGCACTTTCTTTCTTTTTCTCTTTCTTGTCTTTCTCTGTCTCTATCACTCCCTCTATATATGGTATCTTTAGAACAGCAAAGCTGTGTACAAAATAATACCAAAACTAGAGAAAACACAAGCAGTCCTAACCCACAAACACTTGCCACAGAACCAGACATATGTATAAGGTATGTTAGGCCTCACCTGCTTGGGGAGATTAAAGGATGCTGTTAGCTGCCTTCTCTGTTTTCATTGCCATAGAATGGTTTGGTTATACTAAAAAATTTAATTCAATTGCATTTTACAAATTTCAAATGCAACACTGTATTCTTGTCAGTTCAGTTTAGTTCAATCCCTCAGTTGTGTCCGACTCTTTGCAATCCCGTGGACTGCAGCACGCCAGGCTTCCTTGTCCATCACCAGTTCCTGGAGCCTGCTCAAACTCATGTCCATCAGTGATGCCATCTAACCATCTCATCCTCTGTCGTCTCCTCCTCCTGCATTCAGTCTTTCCCAGCATCAAGATCTTTTGATGAGTCAGTTCTTCACATCAGGTGGCCATAATATTGGGTTTCTGTGTCAGTATCACTCCTTCCAATGAATATTCAGGATAGATCTCTTTTAGGATGACCAGTTTGATCTCCTTGCAGTCCAAGTGCTCTCAAGGATCTCCTTCAACACCACAGTTCAAAAGTATCAGTTCTTCAGTGCTCAGCTTTCTTGAGATATACATATTTAACAGAACAAGAATCAATAGCTTTAAAAAATGAAATGTTATTTAACTTTATTTAGGATGATTTTATTTTATGATAGTGCAAGTAATACATCTTGAGAAGTATAAAGAAGCAGATACTACTTCTAGCTTGTTACCTTTTATTATAGCTCAGGTATTAATGCAGCTGTGGGCTGGAATACTGAAGCTATTGAATGTTAATTAGAAATCGAGCAAATTCATATTAAGCATGACTGACATGACAGTGTGACTTTACTCAGAAAGAATTGTTTTGATGAAAAGATTCACATCTTTATTCTCAGATGAACTGAGAGAATACTGATCCTTCAGCATTAATCAAAACTTATCACATCAAAAATTCCAGTGAGTAAATACAAACTTGATGTGGCTACTTCTGTTAGATGAAATCTACATATATCTCCTCTCTATTGTAGAGATTGGATTAAGAAGAAATATCTAGAGATAATCATTAGTGATTTAACTTTAACCTCCAATTCCTTCCCTAGTTTATATGTGCACATTGCATGTGCATGCATGCACTTTCTTTCTTTTTCTCTTTCTTGTCTTTCTCTGTCTCTATCACTCCCTCTATATATGGTATCTTTAGAACAGCAAAGCTGTGTACAAAACAATAGCAAAACTAGAGAAAACACAAGCAGTCCTAACCCACAAACACTTGCCACAGAACCAGACATATGTATAAGGTATGTTAGGCCCCACCTGCTTGGGGAGATTAAAGGATGCTGTTAGCTGCCTTCTCTGTTTTCATTGCCATAGAATGGTTTGGTTATACTAAAAAATTTAATTCAATTGCATTTTACAAATTTCAAATGCAACACTGTATTCTTGTCAGTTCAGTTTAGTTCAATCCCTCAGTTGTGTCCGACTCTTTGCAATCCCGTGGACTGCAGCACGCCAGGCTTCCTTGTCCATCACCAGTTCCTGGAGCCTGCTCAAACTCATGTCCATCAGTGATGCCATCTAACCATCTCATCCTCTGTCGTCTCCTCCTCCTGCATTCAGTCTTTCCCAGCATCAAGATCTTTTGATGAGTCAGTTCTTCACATCAGGTGGCCATAATATTGGGTTTCTGTGTCAGTATCACTCCTTCCAATGAATATTCAGGATAGATCTCTTTTAGGAATGACCAGTTTGATCTCCTTGCAGTCCAAGTGCTCTCAAGGATCTCCTTCAACACCACAGTTCAAAAGTATCAGTTCTTCAGTGCTCAGCTTTCTTGAGATATACATATTTAACAGAACAAGAATCAATAGCTTTAAAAAATGAAATGTTATTTAACTTTATTTAGGATGATTTTATTTTATGATAGTGCAAGTAATACATCTTGAGAAGTATAAAGAAGCAGGAAAAAATAAGCCATCCTCATGGCATCTGGGCCATTACTAAATAGTTTATATCCTAATAAGAGATACTTTGAACCTATTATTTGTAGCCCTCCCCCCCCAAGACTGGATGTCTTTATTTATGTCATAATTTCCATTTTAAAATGTATGATATTGGACTTCCCTGGCAGTCGGTGGTTAAGACTCCATGCTTCCACTGCAGGGGCCGCAGGTTTGATTCCTGGTCAGGGAACTAAGATCCACATGCCATGTGGCGTGGCAAATAAAATAAGATAAAAAAATTATTACAAAAAAATTCAAGATTCTGAATGGTGATTAGTTAGATGCCAATTAGAACTTCTTGTTTCCGCCAGTGTTATTTTTATTCTAGTCATTCGTTTGCATTCATTAATTTGAATTCTGTCTAATATCTGTTAAGATAATAAATGCTGCCTTGTAAATTATATAAATGATTTTGTACTGGTTTTAAGAACTGATAATATCATAGTCTTAGACCCTTTCACAATGAATATGAAGTCTGTCTAATAACTTCATGGCATTTAAACAAGATGTTTGAAATTCTTTATCTCTTACAGATTGGCTGTGATCATAGCCAAAACCTGGTGGACATTTGTAGAGAGAGGCAATATCAGGCCTTTGTCTGCGACGCTCTGGCAGTACCGATCCGCAGTGGGTCTTGTGATGCTTGCATTTCCATTGCTGTCATTCACCATTTTGCTACAGCAGTAAGTATTGTCTTTCTTGCTCTAAAAACATAACTAAGTGGCAGGAAGCAGGAACAAGATGGTGGAGGAGTAGTTGGACATGGAGTACATCTCTCTCCACGGATACATCAGGAGTGCACCTTCAGACACAGAAGTGCTTGCAGAATACCAGCTGAGAGCGGACAGAGTACCTGACTACCAGAAAAGAATATATAGAACCATGCAGAACTCTGTAGGATGAAGGAACTAGGGGGAAAAACAGGAGTGTTAGTAGAACTGGATCTGCCCTCAGCAGATAGGGGAACTGAACAGGGGTCCAATCCCCACATCAGGGCAATTGCTAGGTCCAGCATTTAAGGCTGAGAGTGAAGCAGCTCATCTGTGACAGCCTAAATGGAATGAGAATCAGACAGTCCTTGCTGCAGCCATATGTGCCCCGGACAGGGACGCAGGTCCCCTAGAAGGCGCGGCAGCTGGGAGCTGGAGTGTAAGGGTTCTGGAGCAATCCCAGGGCAAGGACTGCTGTTGACTGTGTAGAGACAGACCGAGGGGACATGAGGAAGGAGATTGTGGTGGGACGTGCCTGTGGAGGAAAGTCAGGCAGCCATGGAAGCAAGATGATACTGCTGAGTCATGCATAGCAGATCAGTCACCGTAGCCTCTCTCTCCCCATACCCCACCTTTGGTAGCTGAACAATAGAGAGGCTGGCCCATCAAGCACCTGACACACAGAACAACAGAATAGGACCCCACCCAGGGTGCCCCGCCGATCTACAGAGCAGGACCCCAGTTGGGGCCCTGTCCATGTGCCTGATGCACCAGACAACAGAGAAGGACCCCAGGCAAGGGAGCCCTCTGAGTGCCTGCAGGGTTGGAGCTATGGAGAAAGACTAGCCAAAGAGGCCTGATTGCCAACTACTAGAGGCTTGAGGAAAGACTCTGATAGGGCCGTAACTCCTGCAGCTGAAGCAGTCTGTGTCCTTGCACACGTAGTGCCATCAGGGTCCCCTCGACCCAAGCAGCCATGTCACCTTCATGCTTAACCCTCACTAGGGCAGAGCTGCCACAGGCAAAACAAAGACTTGTGCCTATGCACATGGGTTCTCTTCGGTTTTGCCCAACTCTTTGCAACCCTGTGGTTGGTGGCCTGCCAGGCTTTTCTGTGAGGGAGGGGGTTCTCTAGGCTAGAATACTGGAGCGTATTGGCTAATACTGGTTGCCTTACCCTTCTAGAGCACTATATTTTCTGCTGCCCTAGCTGCCATCTCCCCTGAGTACCTGGTGCTGCCAGATCCCCTGCAACCCAAGCAGCTGCACCACCTCCACACCTGACCCTCACAGGGGCAAACCCAAGTCCTTCAGGGAAGCCTCAGGAGCAAACTCAAGTGGATGACCCACATGTAGAGGTGGGGATAAAACCACAGTCGAAACCCAGGGGCAGTGTGGAAGACGACCCAAAACCTTCCCACCAGCTGTACCAGCTGTAGATTAAGTCCACATGATCAACTAGGCAGACTCTGTGTCTATGGAATATATAAAAGGACATTGAGAGCTCCCACAAAAGAAAATGTACTCGTTCTGATAGCTGTGGACATTGCTGGCAAGAACACACAGGAGTAGGACCAGATTAGAGTCTGAGCTGTCCCCATAGCAGGTCCAGCACGGTGTTGGAGGGCATCCTAGGGAGTCAAGGTGGACTGTAACTCCCAGTGAGGGAAAGGATGCTAACAACAGAGCATCCAAGAAAAACATTCATTATTCTTATATTTTGACTTGTTCTGTAGTTTCTTTTGCATTTTTTTCCACTTTTCCTTTTTTTCCCCTGTGTTATAGTTGTCAGTTTTATTAGCACTGTGAGATCTAATTAAGCTTTTGAGTTTTTTAAAATCACACTTTGTATTGCTGTTATAATAAACCTCTCGCCTTTTGAAGTTCTGTGGAGTTTTTCCTTTTTTTTTTTCCTTTTTTTATAATTTTAACTTAAAAAAATTTTAAACCTATTATTATTTTTTCTACATTTATTCCCTTGTTTACTTTTCCCATCCTTTTCTTGTCCTTTTCCCTTTGCAGTTAATCTTTAATATATATAAATCATTGTTTACCTCTATTTAACTTTGCATTTCTATTCTTTTCTTTCTTTCCTTTCTTTTTATCACCATGTTCTTTTGTTTTGTTTTCATTGCTTTATTGCCCAGTTGACATCTTGCTTTAGATTTGTTTTCCAGTTTGTGCTTCAGTTAATTTTGTTCTTAACTGGTGGATATCATTTTTGGTTTCATTTGTTTGCAGGGTCAGTCTATTGTACTTGGTTTTGTTGGACTGTTTTGAGTTTGCTTATGGGTATACATGTGTATATTCCATTATTTTAATTTGTATATTCCATTACTTGCCTGATTTTGTAACTGCACTTGTCTGTGGATCATCTTTGGCTTCTTATGTTTGGGTATTTGTTTTAATCTCATTTAATACCATAACAAACCACCTGTGGAATCTCCATTTCTGGCAAGAGATCAAGCACTGAGCCTTTGGAGTGGGAGCACTGACTCCAAGACCCTAGGCCTCCAGAGAGCACCTAATCCTAGGGAGTATCAAATAGTGAGAACTCCCACAAAGGAAACCACTTGAATACAAGACCCAACATCACCCAACTACCAGTAGCACCCTGTGCAGGATGCCTCATCCAAACAACAAACAAGACAAAAATACAAACCCAATCATCAGCAGACAGAATTACCACCTCACTCAGCCCTGCCCCATCAAAGGGAAAAAAACAAAAAACAAAAAAAACAACTCAGCACAAATCTCACCCTTTAGGAAGCTTACACAAACCACTGGACCAGCCTTAGGAATGCAGAAACCAAAAGGAAGAAAGAATTCAGCCTTGAAGCTAGGGGAAAGGAGACCTCAAATACAGTAAGTTTGAAAAAAAATGATGAAAAGGCAGTGAAATACTGCACAAATGAAGGAATAAACCAGAAACACAGAAGTCCATAAATGAAGAGGAACTAGGCAAACTACCTGAAAAAGAATTCAGAATAATGATAATAAAGATGATCAGAAACCTTGAACATAGAATGGAGAAAATGCAAAAATCAATTAACAAAGACCTAGAAGGATTAAAGAATAAAAACACAGAGGCAAACAACACAATTAATGAAATTAAAAATACTCTAAAAGGAATCAATAGAATATCTGAAGCAGAAGAATGCATCACTGAGCTGGAAGATAAAATAGTGGAAATAATTGCTGGAGAGAAGAATAAAGTAAAAGAATGAAAAGAACTGAGGTAGTCTCAGAGCGGACAAGTACTCTTGCCTAGAGAATCCATGGATGGAGGAGCCTGTTAGGCGGCAGTCCATGGGGTTGCTAAGAGTCGGAAACGACTGAGCAACTTCACTTTCACTTTTTACTTTCATGCATTGGAGAAGGAAATGGCAACCCACTCCAGTGTTCTTTCCTGGAGAATCCCAGGGACGGGGAAGCCTGGTGGGCTGCCGTCTATGGGGTCGCACAGAGTTGGACACAACTGAAGCTACTTAGCAGCAGCAGCAGTCCCTGAGACCTCTGGGATAATACTAAGTGGCAGGAAGTGTTCATAGATTTTACTGATTTGGACTGCATTTCAGCTTTTCCTTTCTTTCCATGTCATAAAGTGTACCCCAGTTTTTAAAGAAAGCCTGTGGAATGGAGATGAGCTACATGGGAGTTGTGCTTTCTTAAACAGAGGTCTGTTGTGACTGTGCTTTACCGCTGCATATTTCTGCCTTTTTCCTGCCTAAGTCTTATTCATCTTTAAATGTCTTCTTTAAATCCACAGAGTTGCAGACCTTGAGCTATAAAGACTTAAAGAGATCAGCTGTAGGCCTCTTGAGGATTTGTTCTCTCTTCTCAGCCTCTGAGCTTCTTCTCTATTTTTGTTTCCCATCTTGCTTCCTCAGCTCTTTCTCTCATCCCCAGAATCTGAGTTTCATGTTCTTCTCATTGTATTTTTCGTCTTTTCATATTCTTTTTTTTTTTTCAAAATTCAAGTATTTAACTAGTAGTGGTATGCTGATGTTTTTAATTAGTCACTATGCTTCTAATTTTAAAATAAGCGAATTTAATATTATATAGGAAAAAAAGATCTTATTACTCTTGAGTGTTACTCATTTTCTCCTGACCTAGGTAGTAACATAGATTCCTCTGTGCTGGAGTTACTGGCACCTTAACTGAATTCAAAACAAAACAGAATACCTTCTGTGCCTCTGTATTATTATTGGAAAGAAAAATTTTTTTTCTATTTATCCTTTTACCCTCCTTGACTGCAGAACACGATTCTTTTTTCCTTCTGCTGCTTTTTTTTTTGTTTTGTTTTATATAAGATTTGTCTTATGTTTGATTTTCTGTGCTGTCCATCTTAATTGAAAACAGTCCAGTTCAGTTCAGTTCAATCGCTCAGTCATGTGCGACTCTTTGCAACCCCATGAATTGCAGCATGCCAGGCCTCCCTGTCCATTACTAACTCCTGGAGTTCATTCAGACTCAGGTCCATCGAGTCAGTGATGCCATCCAGCCATCTCATCCTCTGTCGTCCCCTTCTCCTCCTGCCCCCAATCCCTCTCATCATCACAGTCTTTTCCAGTGAGTCAACTCTTCGCATGAGTTGGCCAAAGTACTGGAGTTTCAGCTTTAGCATCATTCCTTCCAAAGAACACCAATCAATCTTATTTCCCATTTGCTCTCTGTATCTCTTTCTGGCTGATAAACAATAATACAGTTGTTTTTTTTTCCCCCACTAGGAGCGTAGAGTGGCAGCTCTCCAAGAACTTGTTCGACTCCTAAGACCTGGTGGGAAGGCACTCATCTATGTTTGGGCTATGGAGCAAGAATATAATAAGAGGAAGTCCAAGTATCTTAGAGAAAACAGAACTAGCCAAGGCATGAAAGAGGAAATCAGCAGCGATACATCAGTGCAAGAGCTGCTTGTGAAGCAGTTGCCTAATGTAGGCAATCAAGACTCAGCACGTTCTGTCTCCTCCATAAATGATTTTCAAGATGAAGGATGTAATTCAAGGAATGTTGCTAATTGCAAGTTGCCTATTCATACTAACAGGACTTCTTTTCATTCTCAAGACTTACTGGTTCCCTGGCACTTTAAGGGAAATCCTGGTAAGGACAAGCATGTTGAGCCATTTGGTCCATTAGGATCCCATGACCCAGGTCCTGTGTTTCATCGTTATTACCATGTGTTTTGTGAGGGAGAATTGGAAGCTGCCTGCCAGACTTTGAGTAATATCAGCATACTGCAAAGTTACTATGATCAGGGGAACTGGTGTGTAATTCTTCAAAGGGTCTGATTATCTCTATGAACATATTATATATAGGGAAGAAGTGCTTGACATTTTTTTAAAAAATGAGATTAAATTACCTATATTTTTTAATTAAAGAGAAAATGTGTGGAAAAGTATCAAAGGAGAGTGCCTGGGAGAAATTTGAAAGTAGAGACTAGTTAGCATATATTCAGTCTACTACTATTGCTGACATCACTTAATTCATGATGGAGGAACAGGGATGGTTTTAAAAGTAATTGAAGTAGTTCGTGAAATATTTGGGATCTTAGGGTAAGAGTATAGCATTTTGAAGATACACTTCTGTTATAAAGTGTTGATAAATGAACTAAATTATGTAGACTCTTAATGAAGTCTACATGACATTTTATCAATAATAAAATATTCCTGTTCAGTAGAAAATTGTCTGAAATTTTATCTGTGGTTGCTAGCTCTAAAATCACAGATGATAACCACTCTGTCACTGCACTTTACTAGCACAGGGCTTGACACATCATAGGTACTCGGTAAAATTTTAGTCAGTTGGATAGTACCCATACATTAAGGTAGGGGTTTTTATCCAAGAAAAGCTTACTGAAATTGTACACTGTACCAGTCACTATTTTAAGTTCTGGGAGGAGAACAATGAACAAGAAAAATAGACAGTTGATGCCCTTGTTGAGCTTATATTCTAGAAGGAAAGATAGACAATAAACAATACAGGACACTGGGGTTTGATCCCTGGATCAGGAAAATGCCCTAGAGAAGGGAATGGCAACCCACACCAGTATTCTTGCCTAGAAAATTCCATGGACAGAGGAGCCTGGTGGCCTATGTAGTCCGTGGGGTCACAAAGCATCCAACATGACTGAGTGACTTCTTAATCAATTAGCAATGTTGTAATAGTTTCAGGTGAACAGTAAAGGGACTCAGCCATACATATGCCTATATCCATTCTTCCCCAAGCTCCTCTGAGGCCCATCCAGGCTAGCACATAACATTGAGCAGAGTTCCGTGTGCTATACATTAGGTTTTTGTTGGTTATCCATTTTAAGTATAGCAGTGTGTACATGATCTAGCCAGCATCCTAACTGTCCCTCCCTCCTGGCAACCATGAGTTTGTTTCCTAACTCTGTGAGTCTGTTTTATAAGTTCATTTGTATTATTTCTTTTTAGACTGTACATGTAAGGGTTTTCATATGATATTTCTCCTTCTCTGTCTGACTTACTTCACTCAGTATAACACTCTCTAGGTCTATCCATGTTGCTGCAAATGGCCTTATTTCATTCTTTTTAATGGCTGAGTAATATTCCATTGTGTGTATGTGTATATATATATACCACATCTTTACCCATTCCTCTGTCGATGGGGCCTAAAACCTTCACTATCATGCGAGAACTTCCTTGGTATTATTGTTCTCCAGTTTGTGAGTCGCCTACCCAGCAGGTATAGGATTTGATTTTATTGTAATTTTTTCCCTCCTACCATTTTGCTGTGGCTTCTCCTTTGTCCTTTGATGTGGGGTA
This sequence comes from Madoqua kirkii, assembly GCA_006408675.1. NCBI lineage: Eukaryota > Metazoa > Chordata > Mammalia > Artiodactyla > Bovidae > Madoqua > Madoqua kirkii. The sequence continues at coordinate 19,146 of SJYC01050541.1, read as the reverse complement.
TCTTTTTTTGGTGGGTTCCAGTGTCTTCCTCTCTGCCAGGTGGATTCTTTACCACTGAGCCAGCAGGGAAGCCCTGCAGAAACACTAGTGATCAATAAATCTTAGATGAGATATTGATTACTTTTGTCATGGAATTTCAGTACAAGATTATACATTTGCTCTTTAGATGAATTTGTAAGGTTTGTGATATGAGAAAAAAGGATTATAGGCTTAAAAATTTAGCCTTCTGATCTCTGTGTCAGAAGCTTTATCTATCTCTTGTATACTTTAATAAAACTAAAAAGCTCTGAGCAATCAAATGTCATCACTGGCACCAGATCAAATTCCTCATCTCCAGAGGCCAAGAATCCTGGTATCATTCACAGCTCATCACAGAAGCATTTTAATACAAAAGAGATCCTTTCAGAATTTAGTCTTTTAGTAGTACAGAGCTATAGATTACAAAATGAAAATACATATGACCCCCCTAATTTGTGTGGCTTCACAAGTGGCTCTATGTGGGTCAGGAAGATCCCCTGGAGGAGGGCATGGGAGTCCACTCCAGTATTCTTGCCTGGAGAATACCATGGACAGAGGAGCCTGAAAGGCTACAGTACATAGGATCGGGCAGAGTGGGACACAGATGAAGTGACTTTGCACTCACATCCCTAACTTGTCAAGAAATAGCTGGAGCAACAGGCTAATTTGACACTGGGATACAGAATGAAGTAGGGCATAGACTAACAGAGTTTTGCCAAGAGAACACACTGGTCATAGCAAACACCTTCCAACAACACAAGGGATGACTCTACACATGGACATCACTAGATGGTCAATGTCAAAACAGACTGATTATATTTTTTGCAACCAGTGATGGAGAAGCTCTGTATAGTCAGCAAAAAACAAGACTGGGAGCTGACTGGCTCAGATCATGAATTCCTTATTGCCAAATTCAGATTTCAACTGAAGAAAGTAGAGAAAACCAATAGACCATTCAGGTATGACCTAAATTATATCCTTTACAATCACACAGTAGAAGTGACAAATAGATTCAGTGGATTAGACTTGGTAGACAAAGTACCTGAAAAACTATGGACAGAAGTTGCTGACATTGTACAGGAAGCAGTGATCAAGATCATCCCCAAGAAAAAGAAATGCAAAGAGGCAAATTGGCTATCTGAGTAGGCCTTACAAATAGCTATGAAAAGAAGAGAAGCAAAAGGCAAAGGAGAAAAAGATATACCTATTTGATGCAGAGTTCCAAAGAATAGGAAGGAGAGATAAGAAAGCCTTCCTCAGTGGTCAATGAAAAGAAATAGAAGAAAACGAGAATATGAAAGACTAGAGATAGCTCCAAGAAAATTAGAGACACTAAGGGAACTTTTCACACCAAGACTGGCACAATAAAAGACAGAAATTGTATGGACCTAACAAAAAGTAGAAGATATTAAGAAGAGGTGGCAAGAATACCCAGAAGAATTATGCAAAAAAGATCTTCACAACTCCAGGGAATCACCATGGTGTAATCACTCACCTAGAGCTAGACATCCTGGAATTCGAAGTCAAGTGGGCCTTAGGAAGCATCACTATGAACAAAGCAAGTGGATGTCATTGAATTCCAGTTGAGCTATTTCAAATCCTAAAAGACGATGCTGTGAAAGTGCTGCACTCAATATGCAGCAAATTTGGAAAACTCATCAGTGGCCACAGGACTGGAAACGGTCAGTTTTCATTCTAATCCTAAAGAAAGGCAATGCCAAAGAAAGCTCAAACTACCACACCATTGCACTCATCTCACACATTAGCAATGTAATGCTAAAAATTCTCCAAGCCAGGTCATGAGTAAATGAACCGTGAACTTCCAGATGTTCAAGCTGTACTTAGAAAAGGCAGAGGGACCAGGGATCAAAGTTCCAGCATCCCTTGGATCATCAGAAAAAGAAGAGAGTTCCAGAAAAACATCTACCTCTGCTTAATTGACTACACCAAAGCCTTTCACTGTGTGGAACACAACAAACTGTCTACAATTTTTCAAGAGATGGGAACACCAGAGCACCTGACCTGCCTCCTGAGAAATCTGTATGCAGGTCAAGAAGCAACAGTTAAACCTGGACATGGAACAACAGACTGGTTCCAAATTGGGAAAGGAGTGTCAAGGCTGTATATTATCATTCTCTTTATTTAACTGATATGCAGAGTACATCATGAGAGATGCTGGACGGGATGAAGCACAAGATGGAATCAAGATTGCCGAGAGAAATATCAAACCTCAGATATGCAGATGACACCACCCTTATGACAGAAAGCAAAGAGGAACTGAAGAGCCTCTTGATGAAGGAAAAAGAGAGAAAAAGCTGGCTTGAAACTGAACATTTAAAAAAATGAAGATCATGGCATATGGTCCCATCACTCCATGGCATGTAGATAGGGAAACAGTGAGAAACTTTATTATTTTGGACTGCAAAATCACTGCAGATTGTGAATGCAGCCAGGAAATTAAAAGACGCTTGCTCCTAGGAAGAAAAGTTATGGCCAACCTAGACAGCATATTAAAAAGCAAAAACATTACTTTACCAACAAAGGTCTATCTAGTCAAAGCTATGGTTTTTCCAGTAGTCATGTATGGATGTGAGAGTTGGACTCTAAAGAAAGCTGAGCACCAAAGAATCGATGCTTTTGAACTGTGGTATTGGAGAAGGCTCTTGAGAGTCCCTTGGACTGCAAAGAGATCAAACCAGTCCATCCTAAAGGAAATCAGTCCTGAATATTCATTGGAAGGACTGATGCTGAAGCTGAAACTCCAGTAATTTGGCCACCTGATGAGAACTGACTCATTTGAATGACCCTGATGCTGGGAAAGACTGATAGTGGGAGGAGAAGGGGATGACAGGGTGAGAGGCTGGACAGCATCACCAACTCAATAGAGATGACTTTGAGTGATCCCTGGGAGTTGGTGAAGGACTGGGAGCTCTGGTGTGCTGCAGTACATGTGTTCGCAAACAGCTGGACACAACTGAGTAACTGAAGTGAACTGAACCCTAATTTGTTAGGAAATTATTGTCACAGACAATATGAGGAGGGCTGAAATACATGTGCAGGTACAAAATGAACAATGAAAGCAACAAATTTGCACCCCCCAAACACTCTAATAGAACAGATAGTAGACAGGTGAAACAGCAGATATATACAAACCTCTGTCATTCCTGAAGATTTGTTCATTAAGTGAGGTCCATGGAAGGGCTTGTGTTTGAAGATGCAAGTTCGATATAAAAGCTGCCTCCAGACATGCCTACCCTAAGAAAAATTCTTACCTTGCCCCTGTCTGGATTCCACCACAGAAAAAAATGGGGTCAACTTCACCCTTCCTAACCAGACACTTGGAAACTGTAATAAAATGGAAGGGACGCAAAGGCAGCCCTGGTGCTCCCGCTCCCCAGGGTGTGATCCGAGCTCACCTGTCCTTCAGTCCAGCTGCCTTTCTCGCCAACAGGGATGCGACGGCTAATGGCAGGGCCACAGAGCTGTGTCTGCTCCAGTCAGGGCCACCCGAATTACCCACCTGAAAGGCTGATGTCTGAGCCACAGACCACAGATCAATTGTATGTTGTGAACGTTTGGAATCTAGGACAATACATTTCCCACCAGGATGATGGAACCCTGGACTTCAGTCACAGCCTGCTCTATTCTCCCCTCCCATTCATTTGGCAACACTCAGCTGCCATCCCAACCTTGAGTCCAGCAGGCTGTTTCAGTCCCTGAGGGCCAGGCTGGCTTTGGGAACCTCTATTCAGGAGGGTCATTCAGCAAGGTTTGGATGACCCGATGCACCCCTACAGGCTGGGTTACGGCTGTGCTGCACGTCGGGAAGTGGATGAGCACCCTCCAGGTCAAGAGGGTGAGAGGCTGGTCCAGATGATGCCCTGGTACCCAGCAATTCTGCTTGAATTTCAGTTTCCCCATCCCTAAAAGTCAATGACCAGTTTTCCCAACACCATTTACTGAAGAGACTGTCTTTTTTTTTTTTTCCTCCATTGTGTGTTCCTTTTATATTTAATTCTGCATTTTAAGAAAAGATTGGATCCTGGCTGTTAGCCTAGCCCACCTTCACTGAAAACCTATCTGTAACCCATATTAATGTCACTTTTTCAATTTTTTAAATATATTTTCAGGGAGTGAAATTCATTACAAAATGTATTCTTATTACATACACCTTCTGGACGGTGTTTGTGGTGTCTGCATATGAACATATTTCCTCATTGCTATACAACTTCTGACAGACGATCCTTGACACATGTAATTATTATGTAGGGAACAGAAAATTGTACACATGACAACAGGGAAACGTAGTGAATGTGATCAGTCAAGGCTGTCATAGAAATGAATTTACCCTAGATTTACTTGGGCTTGGAGTGCTAAGCTAAAATGTAACACTCAGTTGTTGCCATTTTCGTCCCATGAAATCCTTTTACTGTTTCATTGCAAATTAGGTCAAGTATTAAGAAAAGTACCACCAAAAAAAAAAGTATGTAAGTCAGAGAAAGGCAAATGTATATCAATGCATCTAGAAAGATGTTACTGATGAACCTATTTGTAAGTCAGAGATGGAGATGCAGACATAGAGAACAGACTACAGACTGTGGACACAGTAGGGGAAGAGAAGGTGGGACCAACTGAGAGAATAGCATGGAGACATATATATGACCTTATGTAAAACCAGAGCAAGTGGGAATTTGCTCTGTGACACAGGGAGCTCAACCTAGTACTCTGTGACAACCTGGAGTGGTGGGATGGGAAGGAGAAGGGAGGGAGTTTCAACAGGAAGGGGACATATGTGTGCCTGTGTTGAGTCATGCTGATGTATGGCAGAAACCAACACAAGACTGTAAAGTAACTATTCTCCAATTAAAAAAATAAAAAGAAACACGATGTAGCAAACACAAAATTAAGGCTATTGAGAAAGACAGACCAGCTTGACTTTCTATCATGGAAAAGCATTTCTGGTGTTAACAACATTTTCACTGGTATGACTACATCTAACAAGTTTAAATAAACCCTTTAGACTGACCTTCATATGACAACATTATAGGAGACAAAAATTTACCTTGATTTATTTGAAGATAGTAAAAAGTGAAACTTTATGGCTATATTCTTTAATATCCATAAAAAACGATCAACTTCAGTTTAAATACTTTTTGCTTTATCAAACAAGATATAAAATAATTATACATATTTAAACACTATTATTTTTAGAATCAGTCATCTTTTCATACTGACAGCATATTTCCAATGTTTCCACAGTACCATAAATAACTGTATCTCTGAAAAATCGTGACCATTGAAAAAATAACACAAAACAACACAATTTATGCAGTGTGCCATCCTAATGAGGGATGGTGGTCCTTGTCTCCCCTAGTGATTAGTGAGGCTGAGTATCTAAAACTTGTTGGACATTTGTGTGTCCTTGGAGAAATGTCATAAAGTTGAGAGTCCAGAAACAAATCCAAGCATCCATGGTCAACTCATCTGTGACAAAGAAGGGGAGAATATACAAATGGGAAGGAGAAGGCGCCTTCAGTAAATGTCCATGGAAAAACCGGACAGGTACATCCAAAGAATTCTATTGGTTTTTATCTCATACCACCTGAATATCAGTGAAACACATCAACCCAAAGACTGATGTTACGAGATTTCTAGAAATAAGCATAGGTTATAGGCTCCTTAACATCAGAGTCTCCTTCACATTTGGTGGGCAGAAGCAGAAATGGGTCTCTCTTCAAGTAAGGGAAACAGGAAAACAAGGTACACCAATGAGTTTCCACCCAATTGAACAGTTTTGCAACGGAAAAGCTAAGCATTCACAAATTAAGAATATAGTACACGGAACATGAGAGACTGCAAGTGATGTAGCTGATAAGTGGTTCATATGTAAGATAGACTAAGAACAAACAGCACTCAAGTCTCCAAGAAAAAACACACCACCCTTGTCCCCTCCCCCAACACCAACTCCAACCTAAACCCTTTATCAATCACTAAGTGAAAGTGAAGTCACTCAGTTGTTCCATGTGACCCCATGGATTGTAGCCCACCAGGCTCCTCCGTCCATGGGATTCTCCAGCAAGAATACTGGAGTGGGTTGCTATTTCCCTCTCCAGGGAATCTTCCCAACCCAGGGATCGAACCTGGGTCTCTCACATTGCAGGCAGACGCTTGAACCTCTGAGCCACCAAACCTATCCCTAAAACCTAACCCTAATCTAACAATATACATGGGAGAGACATGTTCAGAGAGAGACACTGAACGAAAGAGAGGAAATGAGTAGATTTTACAGACTTTTCATAAATCTATCTGGAAATTAGAAGCAATGACAGTGCCCATCCGCCCCAGAAAGGGGAAAATGACCCAAGGTTATGAGAGTAAAAGAGAAGAATGCAGGGAGCCACTATAGGCTCAGCCGCCCACAGAAGCCAAGACGGGGCACTTGAACCAGAGTCTCAATGGCAAAAGAGAACCAGAAAGTTGGGCCCTCTTTTGTATAAGAGAAGGTGACCTTCGAGTCTTCCTTTCAGTCCTCCATTGGGGGTGGGGGACGGGCAGGGTCTCAAAACAGGCAGGAAGGGGAGTGCCTTTTCCTAGGTCCCAGAGCCCATACAGGCCTGTTTCTGCCCCATTCTGTGCTAGGTCAGCCCTGTATTGAATCCTTCCTTTGGGAAGTCCCAGTGCACAATCTCCATGGTTGAAAGGCATGGAGGTCTTGTAGGCTGACAGACCTAGGCAGTAGATGGGAGAATGACCCCCATTCTGCGGAGGGAGAGACTGGGGAAACCCTGAGGGGCACATGGCTTGTCCAGGGCCACATCACGGAGGAGGAGCCTGGTCTGAAAGCAGCTGTGTCCTCAGAGCTCAGGTCCTGGCTGCACCCAGGCCTTTCAAGGCTGTGAGGTAGGCGGTGTGGGTGTCACTGTGCCTGCACATGGCCTAAGGGGGTGGGTGAACAGTCAGAAACCCAGAGGCTCCCTTGGGGAGCTTTGTGTAAGGGACCTCAGCAAGAACCCAGGAAATGATGTCACTTCCCAGCAAGAGAACCCAACAGAACCTGGAATTTGGGTATCCAGGCCTCCACAGCAGAGAGTAGCCCCCAGGCAGCTCGCTTGCTGCCAAGATGTTCTGCTGTTTGCCTCTGCCCAGAGGCCGGGGCCTCAGGAGAGCTCACACGCAGAGTGTGTGGGAACGTGGTCAACGCTGGCTCAGGGCCCCCCCGAGAGGCCTCTGGCCCTTTGCCCAAAGGAACAGGAAGGTAACCTGGGCCTAGGGATTCCCAGGCCAGGCCAGGTCCCCTCTCCCATCCCACCCAGGTAACCCTGAGTCCTTTCCCTATGTGCGTGGATGGGGGTTTCTTGGGATGTGTCTGCCTCAAGCAAGCCCAGGCGGATGTGGGTCAGAAGCCTGTGGGCCGGTTGTGTCCACACCCCAGGGGAGAGCAGGCTGGGTGGGATGGGGAGAGTCCAGGCAGCGCCGGCTGCCCAGGCTGACCTCATGTCTCCTTTCTCCCGGGTGGGTATCTGAGCAGACACATGTCTCTGCTGGGAGCAGAAGTTTGAGCGGGCAGAAGCAGCAGCCATACTGGCCAGGCCCAGCTTGGAAAACTCCAAGCAGGGCTGGCTGACGGTCAGTATCATTGCAGAGCTTCCCACTGGAGGTGGCCGATGAGGGGGACACTCCGTCCACCTCCCCGAGGGAGGGGTTGGACCACTATCCCCCTGCCCTTGAGACCCAGTGCAGGCTCCAGGTGCCCATGGACAGGTCAGCCCAACTGAAGGGAAGGCCTGCGGCTCAGACACCACCCAGGACACACTGCAAGGCCCAGGCTCAGGCTGCCACGGAGCTCAGCACATCTGGCTCCAACCCAGAGCCCTGAGAATATCATTGCAGAGCTTCCCACTGGAGGTGGCCGATGAGGGGGACACTCCGTCCACCTCCCCGAGGGAGGGGTTGGACCACTACCCCCCTGCCCTTGAGACCCAGTGCAGGCTCCAGGTGCCCATGGACAGGTCAGCCCAACTGAAGGGAAGGCCTGCAGCTCAGACACCACCCAGGACACACCACAAGGCCCAGGCTCAGGCTGCCACGGAGCTCAGCACATCCGGCTCCAACCCAGAGCCCTGAGAACCCCTGCCTCTGAGGCAGCAGGAGGATGTGGAGCCCAGCACGGCAGAGTACAGAAGTGAGGAGGCTCGGGCTGTGCATGTGAGTGTGTGGGGAGGGGATGTTGAGCCACACAGGGAGGAGTCCCCCAGAGCTGGGGCTGGGCCTGGAGCAAAGGCTGGCCTCACACCACCCATCCTATAGATTGCAGAGCAGACTTCTATTCTGGGTATTCTTTGGGAATCTCTAGGAAGCTTTAGTGCCCAGTTAGGCACATGGCAAGGCTGGCCTGTGGGCAAAATTTTCTTTTCTCCCAGCTCTAGCTGTGACCTTCAAATTCAACCAGGCTCCACTTCTAAGACCTGTTCCTAGAGAGGTGCTTGCTCCAGGTGCAGGACCCAGGGATCCACTGATGGGAGATCAAGACCTGAGATTTCCCCTCCCAAAGACACCAGGCCAGCTGGGTACTGGCCAGCACCCTGAGAAGATTGGATCTCTGTGCCTGCAGGACCCCCAGCCCCAGGCACCAATGTCCTACTCCCTCAGCAAGAACCTCCGCCTCCACCTCCACCTGCACCTGCACCTGCTTGGGCTTTGGCAGGAGAATCCAAGTCAGGGGATGAGTTACCACCTCTGCAGGGAGAGCCTGCCCTGGCTCCTGCCCAAGACCCAGATGCCCACGATGACTGACCCATATCTGCAGGGAGAACAGGCCCTTGCTCTGGACAGAGACCCAGATCCCTTTCTGGAAACATCTCGCCCAGGAGCACGGTTGGCTCTTCAGCCTCCATCCTTGTCTGCTTCCCATGGACGCCATCAACTCGCTTCCCACCCAGGGGAGATTGAGTTCCCTTCCCCTGAGCTTATTTTAATCTGGTTTGTGTGTAGCTTTCTTGTTATGCTTTATATTTTTTATGGCTTTATGTGTTTTTTTTCTGTTAAGTTTTTGTTAATAAATTTTACCTTAATTGATGCAATTTGGGAATAATAAGGCCTTCACAATGCTGTGTAACCATCACCACGTCTACATTCAGACCCTCTCATTCTATTCCCACCCACTCCTACTTCCCAGCAAAGCCTGGATCCATGTCAAGCACTCCCCATTCCTCCCTCCCCCAGCTGACAACATTTAGTTTTCTTCTTTCTCCATTTCTCCCTATTCTTTGGGTGTCCACAATCAATGCCAATCACTGAAATGATAAAAAAAACTATCATTTTTTTCTGACTGAAAGTGAAAGTTATAGTCACTTAGTCTTGTTAGACTCTTTGCAACCCCATGGAGTTTACGGTCCATGGATTATCTAGGCCAGAATAATGGAGTGGGTAGCTTTTCCATTTTCCAGGGGTTTTTTCTGACTCTCCACATATTGTAAGACTAAATTGAGAATTCTTGCTCTTATTTTGAGGTAGCCTTTCGGTATCTGAAAGGACAGTATAGGTACTTTCAAGATGTCATCTGCAAAACAAAGCCCTTTCAGCAAATGTGGTCAGAATCTCCTGGTAGGCATTGCTGCTGTAAGTGTGACATCTCGGCCAGAAGGGAGATGCTGAGCTTCTCCCCCGACACAAATGAATTCACAAAATAAGCCAAGAAAGAGAGCTGGAAAAATGAACCACACCAACAACCGAAAAGCAATCCTCATTGGACAAAGCTAGAGAAAACCCAACATCCTACAGCCCAAAAACCCTCTTGGAAATGAATGTTCAGTAAGGAAGAGAAGAAACATGTGACGGTCCAAGGACAGGCCATGCCCATGGCCAGTGCAGTTTAGGGATGGCCTGACCGCTCAGATGAAGACACACGCCAGTGTAAACCCTTTGCAGACAGCAGCAGTGGTCATCACTGTGGTAAGTGTTTAGCCTGGTGACAACCTGCCCCGGGCAGCACACGAGGGAGCAGACTTGGTTATCTTCCTCTGCCTCCTCACCACTCTCTCATGAAAGCAGCTCAGGTGCTTTCGGGACCTGCCTGCCTGTCTGGCTCGTCCATGAGCTGCGACCACCTCCAGGGTAGACTCTACCTTCTCTCCTCTATGCACCGTGACCTGCACACAGTAGGCCTTCAGAACCTCAAGAAACTTGCCCCAGCCCCACTATAGCCAGAAGCCTCCCCAGGGATCAAAACATTTGTCTGTGCAGTCACTTTGGCCCAAGCCCTAGTTCTGGACCCCTGGAGCCTACTACAGCCTTTACAGCGTGAATAATCTGGTCCTTTATACACAGATTCCCAGCTGTCAGATCTGAGCTTTGGCTTCACAGTCAGCTCTGTCCCTCCCCTAGCAGCCAGGTGGGCCGCGATGCAGGCAAAGGAGCTCATGAGCTGAGTTTCAAGGGAGGCATTGAAAGGACAGCAGTGGATACAACCTGTTGCAAACTGAGGGAGGGTCCCTGCCTGTCTCAGAAAAGGCCTCTGGTGTGCAAGTGTGCAGGAGGGCCCCAGTGGTGAAAAGGAAAGAGAGGTACTCGGGGGCAAAGGCTCTTGGCCTCTGCTGTAGCAGCTGCAGTTGGTAGCCTATGAACAGTGGATGGCCAGCATGGTTGGTCACGTGAGCATGACTCTTAATTTCCTCACAAAGCAAGAGAAAGGGAGCAGGGTGTAGGAGTACCCGGAGGGTGTAGTCAGGTGGATGAAGGGAGATGCCTTTCCTCTCCTCAGTGCAAACTGCTTTTGTGAGTCTCAGAGCTGCCGGATGGCAGTTACCAAGTCAGGTCCCCGCAGCACCCAGTGTGGGCTGGGTGCCTTAGCCCCTGTCACACAGACAACCCCCCCCCCGCCACCGTGTGGCCTCCCTGAGTTCTAACAGCAGGATCTGGGGGTTTTGTCTGGGTACACATTTCCTTACCCCCTTCTTAGAGCCCCAGTTTTGTCCTCTAGAATAAGAACATTGATTGCTACCTTAGCAGGTTGCTACCTTAATCCTGTGAAGACTCTTTAGGGTAATCTTAAAATTAGTTCAGTTCAGTTCAGTTGAGTCGATCAGTCGTGTCCGACTTTTTGCAACCCCATGAATCAGATCATACCAGGCTTCCCTGTCCATCAGTATCTCCCGGAGTTCACTCAGACTCACGTTCATCGAGTCAGTGATGCCATCCAGCCATCTCATCCTCGATCGTCCCCTTCTTCTCCTGTCGCTGATCCCTCCCAGCATGAGTCTTTTCCAATGAGTCAACTCTTCGCATGAGGTGGCCTAAGTACTGGAGTTTCAGCTTTTGCAACATTCCTTCCAAAGAAATCCCAGGGCTGATCTCCTTGAGAATGGACTGGTTGGATCTCCTTGCAGTTCAAGGGACTCTTAAGAGTCTTCTCCAATACCACAGTTCAAAAGCATCAATTCTTCAGCACTCAGCTTTCTTCACAGTCCAACTCTCACATCCATACGTGACCACTGGAAAAACCATAGCCTTGACTAGACGGACCTTAGTCGGCAAAATAATGCCTTTGCTTTTGAATATACTATCTAGGTTGGTCATAACTTTCCTTCCAAGGAGTAAGTGTCTTCTAATTTCATGGCTGCAGTCACCATCTGTAGTGACTCTGGAGCCCAAAAAAATAAAGTCTGACACTGTTTCCACTGTTTCCCCATATATTTCCTATGAAGTGATAGGACCAGATGCCATGATCTTCGTTTTCTGAATGTTGAGCTTTAAGCCAACATTTTCACTCTCCTCTTTCAGTTTCATCAAGAGGCTTTTTGAGTTCCTCTTCACTTTCTGCCATAAGGGTGGTGTCATCTGCATATCTGAGGTTATTGATATTTCTCCTGGCAATCTTGATTCCAGCTTGTGCTTCTTCGAGCCCAGCGTTTCTCATGATGTACTCTGCATACTCAGCCTTCTTCACAGTCCAACTCTCACATCCATACATGACCACTGGAAAAACCATAGCCTTGACTAGACGGACCTTAGTCGGCAAAGTAATGTCTCTGCTTTTGAATATACTATCTAGGTTGGTCATAACTTTCCTTCCAAGGACTAAGTGTCTTCTAATTTCATGGCTGCAGTCACCATCTGTAGTGACTCTGGAGCCCAAAAAAATAAAGTCTGACACTGTTTCCACTGTTTCCCCATATATTTCCTATGAAGTGATAGGACCAGATGCCATGATCTTCGTTTTCTGAATGTTGAGCTTTAAGCCAACATTTTCACTCTCCTCTTTCAGTTTCATCAAGAGGCTTTTTGAGTTCCTCTTCACTTTCTGCCATAAGGGTGGTGTCATCTGCATATCTGAGGTTATTGATATTTCTCCTGGCAATCTTGATTCTAGCTTGTGTTTCTTCCAGTCCAGCATTTCTCATCATATACTCTGCATATAAGTTAAATCAGCAGGGTGACAATATACAGCCTTGATGCACTCTTTTTCCTATTTGGAACCAGTCTATTGTTCCATGTCCAGTTCTAACTGCTGCTTCCTGACCTGCATACAGATTTCTCAAGAGGCAGGTTAAGTGGTCTGGTATTCCCATCTCTTGAAGAGTTTTCCACAGTTTCTTGTGATCCACACAGTCAAACGCTTTGGCATAGTCAATAAAGCAGAAATAGATGTTTTTCTGGAACTCTCTTGCTTTTTCCATGATCCAGCGGATGTTGGCAATTTGATCTCTGGTTCCTCTGCCTTTTCTAAAACCAGCTTGAACATCAGGGAGTTAGCTGGTTTTAGATGTTGGGCTTCCCTGATACCTCAGCTGGTGAAGAATCCTCCTGCATTGCAGGAGACCCCGGTTTGATTGCTGGGCCAGCAATCCTGATCGGCTGCAGAAGGGACAGGCTACCCAGTCCAATATTCTTGGGCCTCCTTTGTGGCTCAGCCGGTAAAGAATCTGCCTGCAATGTGGGAGACCTGGATTTGATCCCTCGGTTTAGAAATCCCCTGGAGAAGGGAAAGGCTGCCCACTCCAGTATTTTTGCCTGCTGAATTCCATGGATCATATAGTCTATGGAGTCACAAAGAGTCAGACACGACTGAGGGACTTTTCACTTCACTTTCAAGAGATTTCACCTGAATCCAGATGAGACTGGAGTCTCCCAGTGTCATCTGGCATTTCTTCCCTGAAGCCAGCCAAAACCCACATACTAGCATTTCCACGGTCTCCACTTAGCCCACTGGACAGAAAACCCAGCGTGGTTCAAACAAGCTCACAGATAAGCAGGAGGATTCACAGGCAGACAGCTTCCCTCAGGTCTCAGGTAGAGCTCAGGGACCACAGCAGGAACCAGCGCTCTCAACCCCTGGGCTCAGCAGCGCCCTCACCCTCAGGCCGGCGGCTCTGCCCTAACGGAAGGAGGGTCACCAACCGCCTCTCACGCCTCTCATGCACGTGCTGACCTCACGCACCTCCCACTGCTGTAGACTGACCTCACCGGCCCCACCCCTTCCAGCAGAACGAGAGCTCCGCTTCCCCTTGATTCCAGCGTTGAGTACCAGCCCTGGGTCCCGATTGGTCACTGCCCCAGTCCTGAACCAATCACGGTGGCCAGAGAGAATGGAACACACTGATTGGACCGATCCAGGTCGTGTGACCATACTCTCCAGGACACCTGTGAGCGCCTCACCGTATGTCAGGGGTGGAGACAGTGCGATGCTCCAAGGGCGGGGCTGAGAATCCAGTCACTGTGTCCATGTGCTCAGTGTCCTGGGACAACCTTGCACATCCTCTCTACACACCGCTTTGTCCTCTGCAGGCAAAATATTCATAACACACCTCTTCCCTTCCCAGTGCAGTTTCCCACACCCATATTCAAGGGAGCAAAGGCCTCCTGTTTGAAGATAGGTTTGGGGATCACCCTCCTAGCATCTAGGCTTCTTTTGTGTGCCGTGTTAGAATAATTGATTCAGTCAAAAAAGAGCCATGAGCACCAGCACATGCTGCTCTGTGTTTTCAGGATTTTTGCCTGTTCTGAGTAGAGGACATGGCCCAGGGGCCCCTCAAATGGAATGAATTTTGTCCAAGGAAGCACTTGAGCCACTGAATCCCTGAATCACTTTGCTGTACACCTTAAACTAACAAATCTTTACAAATCCATAATACCTCAATTAAAAAGATATTCACTCATCAAAAATTGTGGTAAAATTTGTCAAGTTTTCCTTTCAAGTGTTGGTTCTTCGTATGTGTCTAAATGCTTTGGTGGTGTTTTGTGAGGCAGGGATCCAACTTACTTTCCCAGTGGAGGCAAAATAGCCCCAATGGGCCTCCTCTCTCCATTTACATATTAAGAAGCATTTTTCAAAATCCTAAGTAGCAAGGGCTTCAGAGCTTTGGCAATTTGTGGCATACCCCAGAGGCAGGTTTCCTTTTCTGTGTCTTCTCCTTGCACTTGGCCTTTGCCAGTTTCTAGTATACAGAAGTGCCCTCAGAGAGTTCTCTGTAGTGAACCATGCATGTTTCTTTGAGGACACGGAATGTGAGCACAGAGGAGGGACGGAGTCCATAGTGACCACTGACCATGCTGAGCAACCCCAACATTAAGTCTAGTGTGATAAAATCACATCTTATAAGGGATTTATACCTTTAACATTGAGAACTCCTAAAACCGGACATAACTTGTTTAAAACATGTGCAAAGAAGTTAAGTAGACATTTCTCCAAAGACACACAAATGTCCAGCAAGCTGAAGATATTCACCCTCACTAATCACTAGGGAAGTCAAGGATCACATGTTTAGAACATGTGCAAAGAAGTTAAATAGACATTTCTCCAAAGACACACAAATGTCCAGCAAGTTGAAGATATTTAGCCTCACTAATCCCTAGGGAAGTCAAGGATCTTCCTGTTAGGATGGCACACTACATCAATTTGTGTGTTTTTTTTGCATTTATTTTTCACAGTTCATGATTTTATATATCTATAAAATATATTGGTGGGGAGAACAATATAGGAGTGGGAGAGGAAAAACATTATTATGGGAATATAGGAGATCAGGTAAAAGCACGTGTGAACCTTTTGAAAATTGTAGAGCACCTTAGAATTTAAAAATCTTTCTACAAAAATACTAAAATTTTAAACACTCTTAAGTATGATATTTCTTTTTTAAATTTTAAGTATTTGGTTTCGTCGGGTTTTAGTTGCTACATGTTGGATCTTCACCACATTTTGCCAGACCACTTGCTGTGGTTCACAGACTCTCCAGTTTTGTCGTATGGCCTCCAGAGTGTGAAGGCCTCAGTAGTTTTGGGGCATAGACCCAGTTACTTCATGGCATGTGGGATTCCAGTTCCTGAGTTTCTGGAATTGCGAGGTGAACTCTCAACCACTGAGCCACCAGGGAAGTCCCTGGTTTTCATCTTGAGGTGATGAAAGTTTCTGAAATTACATAGTGTAGAGACATTACTTTGTCAACAAAGGTCCATCTAGTCAAGGCTATGGTTTTTCCAGTGGTCACGTATGGATGTGAGAGTTGGACTGTGAAGAAAGCTGAGCACCGAAGAACTGATGCTTTTGAACTGTGGTGTTGGAGAAGACTCTTGAGAGTCCCTTGGACTGCAAGGAGATTCAACCAGTCCATTCTAAAGGAGATCAACCCTGGGTGTTCTTTGGAAGGAATGATGCTAAAGCTGAAACTCCAGTATTCTGGCCACCTCATGTGAAGAGCTGACTCATTGGAAAAGACTCTGATGCTGGGAGGGATTGGGGGCAGGAGTAGAAGGGGACGACAGAGGATGAGATGGATGGATGATATCACCGACTAGACAGATGTGAGTTTGAGTGAGCTCCAGCAGATGATGATGGACAGGGAGGCCTGGCGTGCTGCGATTCATGGGATTGCAAGGGGTTGGAAATGACTGAGTGACTGAACTGAACTGAACTGAATGGCTATTTTTGAATATAATAAAAGCCACTGAATTGCAAGCTCTAAATGGATGAATTGCATGTTAATATGAAATTTATCTCAATAGAGATGCTGTTACTTTAAGAGCCCCTTAAAAGCAGAAGAGATTGTAGGGCATCAGCAGAGGTAGAGCACAGGCCAGCTCCAAGAGATTTCAGTGTTGCAATGCTGGATGACCCTGTTCTCTGAGGTCAGTGGGTAGGGAGCGCCAAGGTATCCTCCTAGGTTGCACTAAGCCCAGGCATGTCTTGGTTTATTGAGTCTTGATTTATTCCCCTTCACACATCATTCCCTTGAAAAAAATTTTTTTAAAACAGATCTATGATTTGTAGCAGCCCTTTGTGGAGCAAGTCTATTGATATCAAAGATCCTTTTCTCAGACAAGATCCCTTCACAGTTTCTGGGGCACCAATCTTTCAGGGACACCATTCAACCTGATTTCTATATAAAGTGACCTTCTTCTTAGAGGAACTGACTGAGGTCCCATATAAGTTGGAACGACACCAGCCATGTGGGTGGGGTTCTGGGGAGAATGAGGCCTCTGAAAACAGGATGGTTTGGGGCTAGGGGCTAGGCTACCTCCAATCTTACCTTTTGGATTTTCACTGTAGGACAGGGACAGGGTTGTTCTGGGACAGGGTTGGCCTCAGCACTGGGCTTCATTTTTATGCAGTCAGATTATCAGTTTGCGTGGCTTGTGGACTCTTCGCATATTTGGAAAGTCCTTCCTGTTCTGAGGATGGAATACTTGTTTTCCCTTGGCTTCTACACAACTGTTTGTCTCTTGGCTTTTTGTTGGACACCTTTGGGACAGCTGTAGGGTGTGTATGTCTGTGTATAAAGTGTGAGACAAAAATATCTTTTCCTAGATGACTACCTAGTTTTCTCACTATCAGTCAAGAAAAGATCTCCCTTTTCCCAACTACCTGAAATATTATGTCAATATTCTACTAAAATTATGCATGTTTGGGAGTCTGTATCTGGCCTTTTCATCGTTCTCTTCATCTCTCTGAGAATCCATGCATCAAGGCCAGTCCAAGCCACACATGTCTTCACACTTCTGAGATCTCTGAATTGGGAGGCACCTAACAAGTCAGAACCATAATAATTGGCAGTATTTTTAGTGGTGCTTCATGAGCCAGTAATGCACCTTGTACTACACAGTGGCCTGGATTCTTCCAACAAAATGATAATAATCATGGCTTTAAAGTCTGCCTCATCCCCTGATATGCCTTATCACATCTCATCACTTGGCCTGATATTTTTTTCCCTCAGAGGTTTCCTGAGGTATTCTTACTCAGTTTTTCTGTGTGAAGCTTAGACTCAGTTTATCCTGAAAATCAGTCTGAATGTTATTTAATTAGGATTGCATTAGATGTTAGACTAATAAGAAGTGACATTTCATACATTCAATCTGATCATTAAGAGCACTGTATATTTTCACAGTGACTCAAGTACTTGCATGTGTGTAGATTTCTCCAGAAGATGTTGAAGTTTCCTTTATGTTCCTTCTGTTAATACTGGGCATCACACTGGAGATGTGGCATGAACAAAGTAGACACGATTTCCTGTCTTGGGTTTTTGCCTGCCTGAGATCATGAAGATATTCCCCTATGTCTTCTTCCAGGTTTTCTTACCTTCCCATTTAGATCCACTATTCACTTGGAACTGACTTTTGTTGGGCTGATTTTATTCCATCTACATGGGCAGTTCAGAGAAGGCAATGGCAACTCACTCCAGTACTCTTGTCTGAAAAATCCCACGGACGGAGGAGCCTGGTAGGCTGCAGTCCGTGGGGTCGCGAAGAGTCGGACACGACTGAGCGATTTTACTTTCACTTTTCACTTTTATGCATTGGAGAAGGAAATGGCAACCCACTCCAGTATTCTTGCCTGGAGGATCCCAGTGACAGGGAAGCCTGGTGGGCTGCCGTCTACGGGGCCGTACAGAGTCGGACACGACTGAAACGACTTAGCAGCAGAAGCAGCAGCAGCACATGGGCAGTTAATAAAGCACCATTGACTTAAAATTCAATTCACTGCTGACTGATATGACAGGGAAGCCTGGTGGGCTGCCGTCTACGGGGCCGTACAGAGTCGGACACGACTGAAACGACTTAGCAGCAGAAGCAGCAGCAGCACATGGGCAGTTAATAAAGCACCATTGACTTAAAATTCAATCACTGCTGACTGATGCTAGTAGGGTAATAAAGCCAGTGCTCATATATGGGTAAGACGATTCATTTGAAAGACTGAATCAACTTTATTTTTCTTCAGTTCATATCTTCATATCTGGAATTGATGGAAAGGAAGTAGCTAAGGATGACACCGTTGTTTGGGCCTGAGAAACAAGAAGCAGTGACAGCTATGGGGGAGGCCCCTGCAGGAACAGATGGGAAGTGACAAATCACGGCTGTGGACTTGCCCGAGCTTGAGGCATCTCTTAGATATCATCATGAAGATGGGAGGTAGGCAGGTGGAGATGAAAGTAACACTTCATATCGCTGAGCACCATTCCCTTTAGAAAATTCCCTTTAGTTATTTGAAAGCAAAAAAGTATTAAGACCCTCCATGTAGTCAAAAATTATGTGTACACTTTACCGTCAGCCCTCAGTTTCACATCTAGGGATTAAAAAACCATGGATCATGTCATAGTATGTATTTATCAAAAAAAATCCAGATGTAAGAGAACCTGTGCAGTTCACACTTGTGTTGGTTGAGGGTTACCTATATATGTAATAGACACAGAATGTATCCATCACCCCAAATATTCTCTTGTTCTTTTCCCCAACCACTTCAGTCAACCCCAGGCAGCCAATAATCTGCTGATCTCCAGAGATAAGATCTACTTTTCTAAGATTTCATACAGATTGCATCATGTATTTTTCTTTGTGTCTGACACCTATTGTTTGGCAAAGTAAGTTTTTGGTTGGTTTTTGCTTGTTTTTAAATTTGCTTAATTTATTTCTGTTAATGTTCTTTTCCTTAAAAGGAATTGTACCCATTCTTTATAAAGTTCATTAGAAATATATAGGTAACATTTTGTTTATTTATGCTGTCTGTGATATTTGTATTTTTTAATTTAGTTTTTTGTTTGGTTGCTCTGGGTCTCAGCTATGGCATGTGGGATCTAGTTCCCTGACTAGTACAGGGATTTGGGATCCCTGTATTGGGAGCATGGAATCCTCACCACTGGACCACCA